>CM045459.1:1083428-1374554 GCA_024666655.1 Dascyllus trimaculatus | reverse complement strand
TTTCCTTTGTGATTCGGGTTTAATTAGAGAACCTCTGAGGGTTTAAACCTCTCGTTGCATCAGTGATAATCATCCCTGCTGACTAAGACCTCCACTTCCTGTGTGTCCCTTGTGTTCATGCGACTTTCATGTGCGTTTGCAGATCCGTAACGGCGGCAGCGGCATGTGCATGGAGAGCAAACACTTCGTATCCGGGAGTCCGATCCGCCTGGAGAGCTGCGTGAAGGGAAGAGGGGAGGTGAGCTGGAGCCACGGACAGGTGAGCAAATAAACGTAAAACAGCACAGATAACACGACTGGACGGGAGGTGTAAGAAAATAAGATAAGACTTAATAATCCCGAACGAAACTGTTGTACCAGATACGGCTCAGAAAACACAAGGAGATAAGAAATGCAGTGAATAAGAAGCAGAAAAACAGTAAGACGTACACCGACCGGGCATAACATTATGACCACCTGCCTAGTATTGTGTTGGTCCCCCTTATGTGGTCCAGAATGCTCTGAACCATAAAGAGGACCTCTCAGGGGTCCTATGGGGTCTGGAACCACTGGATCCTTTGGCTACTCTGTCTTGTGCAGTGGGGCCTCTGTCAATCCAACTGGTTCCACTGCATCCGGTTGATGCTTGATCAGAATGGGGTGTAGGAAGTCTGGAGGTCAGGTCAACATCACCCGATCTGCAAGACTGAGCCCAGTCGCCCCCCAACTGTTTGTATCTGCACCCACATTCAACCGGTCACTACCAGAGATCATGACCATGGTCGAGGTTTGGAGCGTAGATTGACTGGTACAATGGTCCGGTACTACATCCTGATGCCGCACTGACCCATCTGTCCATCTTGTCTCTGAACAAGATCCTGAGATACTTAAACTCCCCTTTATGAGGCAGCAACTCACCTCCAACCCCCCGATGCAATCCATTGGTTTCCGATGCAGACAACATGACTTCCAAACCTGCCGGTGGATTTTTGGAGTTCAGAGGGTTGAAGAAACATGCACCCATTAGACATAACATCATGACCACCTGCCTAATATAGTGTTGGGCCCCCTTAAAACACTCTGAACCACTGGACCAGAGGACCTCTCAGGGGGTCCTATGGGGTCTGGAACCACTGGATCCTTTGGCTACTCTGGCTTGTGCAGTGGGGCCTCTGTCAATCCAACTGGTTCCACTGCATCCTGTTGATGCTTGATCAGAATGGGCTGTAGGAAGTCTGGAGGTCACATCAACATGTTGGACCATTGTCATGTTCCTCCACATGTTCCTGATTGGTTGAAACTGATTTTGCACAAACTATTGAGAAAAGTAAAGTTGGAAAATGATCTTATGGTTCAGATCGAAGATGTTTCAGCTGATAAATTAACTCAGAAAGTGGCAAAAAACATGAAACAAAGTCTGAAGCTTCGTTGTTCTACTGAGAACAAACGTAGTTTTCTACTTTGGTCAACAGATAAAAGGCAGAAAATGTGAAAAAAAAAGTTTAAAAAAGACACAAACACATTAAAAAGCACCTCCGACTGGCCGCCAACCATGTAGAAGTAAACTAAGGTGGTAAATAAACAGTGGAGTTCACTTTTTTGTGCTTGTTTGAGGCTTTTTTTTCTCATTTTTTCCATTTCCATTATCTTTTTTCACGCTATACTCGAAAATGTGCATCAGCATCCATGGAAACGCAGCTAATGTCGGTGTTTTCTCTCTACTGTCTCTCACGTTTCGTCTGAACTGGCTTTAAGGTCCTCCGGTGCTTTTAAAAATCAGCGTTTTAAACTCTGCTCCAGGTTTGTTTTCCTCTGCGGTGTTTGTGCGGTTGTTCTCTGTGTTGTTGTTGAACTGAACAGAAAAGATCTTTTATGTTGTCGGAAAAAAGCCTCCAGGATCCACAAACCTGAATTATTTCAAGAGGAAAGCAGCGAAAGCCAACAAGGACACTTTACAGTTTACAGACTGTTTATATCTGTTCTTAAATCTCTTCACAGAACAAAGATTCTACCTGATGAATAGATTCCTAGTTTTCAGAAACACTCAGACTGACTGAATCAAGGACGGCAGCCTTGTTTCTTATTCTGTCTTTAAGCTGCAGAACAAAACACGTTTGTGGTTTTTACCAGCAGTTCTGTCGGCTGTGGGGAAACTCCTGGAACGTTTATTCATAGATCCGCAACGTAACCGACGAATAGCTAACGGATGATAGATTCATCGGTTCGAAGGGAGGAAAGTGCAGCAGAAAGAACAAACTTGTGGGCAGAGCGAGTTCAGTGCATCTGAATCAGAGCTGCTGTGGGCGGGAAGAAAGAAAACCCATGAAACCAGGACTAGAGCAGATCAGTGAGAGGAGGAGCCTTGAAGTCCACATGGGGAAGCCTTTAGGACACATTAGCAGCAAAAGACTCACTATTCTGCAGTAAAAGCAAACTGGTTTTTACAGTTCAGGTAACAAATTACAGACTGTGGAACTTTGCAGAACCAGATTCTTGCTAAAGCAACTTTTATTACGAGAGAAACTTCCCCAGGTTTCACCACAAACCTGCAAAACTTGGACTCTAACTTACTCGACTGCCACCATTTGTCCTTCCCGCTAATATTTTTAATCTGTTTTATTTTGAAGGTCTGTTCTTGTCGTAGAAATCTGCTCCTTCTTCCACTTTGAATTCCACTTTACCGGAACAGAAACTAACCGGTTCCAGTCCTCTATGGAAGAGTCTCACTGTTTGATTTAAGAGAACGTCTCCGTTAGTCTCCTAAAAGAGATTTGAGTTGCTTTTTTACATTTCTTATTGCATCTAGGTTTGAGTTTTTCACCTCTACTTAGACTTTAGATTTAGATTATTATAAAAGAAACTAAATAAAGGTTTGTCTGCTCTGTAAAAACTGTAAAAAAACATAGAAATGTCAGTGCTATTGGTGCTTTAAGTAGGCTACCGCTCGGTTGGGATGGTGTCTTTTTGGCGTCCGCAGCTTCTCGTCCTTTAAACGGGTTAATGAGAGTATGATCTTGTAGTACCAGTATTAACGTCTCCACTGACTTCCTGACAGTTTCTGGATAGATTTTAGATTTCACTGTTTGTTTTTAAGGCTTTAAATGCCGACACATTAAAAAGACAAAGAGACCAACTTTTTGTTTGTTTTGTTGCATCTTTTGTTTTGGTAAGGGAGTCCAGTCGAGGGTTAGCAGGCTTTTATTTTGGAGGTGTTGTTTGTTTAAAACAGTTTAGATAAACGTGGTTCTAACTTCTGGTAGAAATCGTCTTTTTCTTTAGTGGATTTCTTTGGTTTGAGTCGAATCTTCCACCTTCAGTTCCTCTTTTTTGTACAGTCTGTTCTGCTTCCTACTTGGTTCAACAGCGACTGCTTGGTTGTTTCTTTGCTGCTTCCTTTTCCTTGTTCCTTGTGAAATAGGACAAATGATGACATTTTGGGACTGATCCGGATCACCGTCTGGATCCAGGATTTTTTTTAATGTAAGTGTAACCAGGTGGACAATTAAATGCGGTTTACTCTAAAAGCCACCAGAGGGCACTCTTGTTTTTGGGGTAACCCCCTCTGACCACATGACATTTTGGGTCTCCACGCGACAGACAGCGACAGTGACGGAGTTCTCTTTCCTTCCTGGGCGACATACGCACGGTTGGGCCGGCATTCTTATCTCCAGTTGTCTAAGAAGCTGGGAGGCTGTTAGGAGCTGCCGCGCTAGAGGCCACGCCCGTTCATTAGGTCGGATGGGGTGAAGGCCGCATTGTCGGTAGGAAATTTGAATTGACAGTAATTACATTTGTATCTGTAACGTTCCATACAAAATATGTGAATTGGGAGATTGAGTTGGGGGTGGACTGAAGCTCCTTGGAGGAGGTATGAGCTCTCTGAGGGCTCTTCTAGTTTTTGTTTTGTTTTCATGCAGATTTGTCTTTCAGTCGTTGGGTTTTACTGCATCTCATGGGTTCGATTCGACTCCTGTTGTTTGAAATACGCTTCGGAAACCAATTTGTCTGGACTTGTCCCTCGTAAACATTCATTTGAAGTCTTTTTTTTGGTCACTACCTACTGGAATTCATTGAGCTCATAAATGGCAAATACGGGTTTTTTATACTTTGCAGATTAATTTGCAGAATCTTTGCAGGTTCCTGGACTGATGTGGAAACACGGATAACTTATGGTGTGAAGAAACCTTTTAGTTCCTTGAGCAAAGTTTCTGGGACTTTATATGAAGGTCCTTTGGGTAGAAAAGCAGCTTAAATAAGAGTTGATCTGGAATGAACACTACTACAGATAAAATGGTCTGAAGCAAACCTTCAGAGTCTCATCGTCCAATTTTCTCCCTACTTTTTTGGCTGTGATGCAGATTTTTCATGAGGAATTCAAAGATTGTTTCCCCGTCGTTGTTTACACGTCGTCTCTTTAGTCTTTGTGTTTCTGGACAAACATAATCGGTGCCGAGGCTTCATTAGCTCCTTGTGAAGGACCGTTTGTCACGCCGGCGATCTTTAAACCGAGCTCATGATACAGCCTTAATGGATTGAACGTCCCCCCTTTTGTTTCTGCAGCCGAGCGCGGCGCCTCGCAGCTCTGGCACTTTAATTGCTTTAATCTGAAGATGCATTGTGCTTTAATTTGTGTCACAGCCGCGATCTGTACTCGGAGCCAGCGAGAAATGGATTCGCCGCAAATCACGGGAGGCCCCTGGCAGCTGTCCCCGTCGCTCACGGAGTGTCGGAGAGCCGCCGGAGCCAGATTCATACGTTTAGTTTGGTTTTCAGATCGCGGGGAGATCACAGAAAATACAACGATGAAGCCTAAACAGGAAAATCAATAAGGTTTTTGTCTGCCAAAAAGAAAAACTGGCTCAACTTCAGCGTCTGGGTCGGTTATACGAAGCAGAAACTGTAGTTGTCAGTGACGCTTGTTTACGCAGGTTAATCAGATTTAAACAGCAAAACGAAGCATTTATTAGCTGTAATTATTGAGTCTATGGTTGTTATTTTGAATGCAGATGTGAGATCAATCAGTGTCATGAAAATGTGATCAGTTTATGAAGCCGCTTTGGTCCATAACTATCACTGAAAAGCAATGAAATCATGTGTTAAAATATACATATTATGGAGCAGCAACTACACATAGCATCATAGTATTTTCTGCAGTATAACTTGCATTGCATTTTTATTTTACCGTTTGAAAACATGGATATAAACTCTCCGCTCAGCACTAATAAATCTGATCTCCTTTCTGAAAGCAGCGCGACACAAACATGCGATCATCAGCTTCATTAAATATAAATATGAACTCCGAGTCCACGATTAAAAGCCTGAGATCAAAACATCAGAACTCAAAGCGGCTGACTTCGATTCAACTCTGCTGTCTTTGTACGAAGACGACGGAGGGCAGTTTAGAGTCTGAAAAACAAAAGAGGCAGTAAAAGTGCAGAGAAATGTCAAATATCGACGTGGAGAAGCTTCATACAGGCAGGATCTGTACTTTAAATGCTACAAATGTACAGTAAATTCTGTTCAACCTTCCCGCCTCAGGGTCCACTTTTTATTGTTCTTTTACTATTAAAAGTATAAAATTAGAAAATGCTGTCCTTACATGTACATTAAGAGATTAAAACACAAACATAAACAGTTATAACAGCATAAATATGGTAATAATCTAGTATTAACACAGTAATTAGAGTCCGACAACGGCTCATCCTACAACATCCCCTCCTTTAACGTCTATTTTCTTCTAAACGGGACTAAAATTTACTAAATTATCAATATTCTGTATTAAAACAGAATTAAAACTAACAATTGAGACCATAAACTCATAAAGAAAATGTTTCAGGATGCAGCAGATCAGCTGAGAAGTTGGTTCATTTACTACTAGACTAATCTACAGTCAGTCGCCCCCTGCTGGATGTTAGAGGGAATGCAGGTTGAAGGCTTTGCTTTACAGACCATCTTTTCTTAACAGTCCACAGCGAGGACACACGTAGAGGTTTAAAGTGACGTTTGGTTCATTTTCTGGCAGCTCGGTCTGCAGTTTTATCCTTTCCGTGTGTTTTTTGCCTGTTTTGATGATAATGTTGCTCCATCACTGTTTAAAAGCTAAAATAAAACGCCTCTCTGCCTGCAGATTTTCACGTTCGGCTGGAGGGAAGACATCCGGGTGGGCGACCCGATGCACACCAAGAAGGTCTGCTTCGACGCCGTCTCCCACAGCAGCCCGGTGACGCTGTACGACTGCCACGGCATGAGAGGAAACCAGCTGTGGCGCTACAGGAAGGTACAGACGGGCAGAAAGTCCACGTTTGTTAATGAACAATTTCTAATTCAGAGCAAGAACAAGAAAGCTGCTGCTCAGAACAGCTCAGCACATTTTACAGCATCCATTTTCAAATAGGATGGATTTGACGTTTATGTGGGGAATAACAGGAAAACACTGATTGATTGACCTTTTATCCTTCTTTAAAATGATTCTACTCGTCAGTCATTGTTACGAGACAAATAGGAAGCAAGTGGAGCAAATCTAAGGTATTATAAAGTAATAGAAATATTTACAATGTGCAGGATTAGACAGCATGGAGTGTAAACAAGCTGAAATGTGCAGATTATAGTAATGAGGCTGTTGAAAAAGCTGCATGTGTTGAAGTTACTCAGTGTTAGGTTTCAAGGCAGGATCACAGTGACGTCCTGCACATCTTATTTTATATTTGTAGCATTTGCAAGAACATCAACACGACCAATCACTTCCTCTTCAGTCATACAACATATAACATACGTATATCTAGGTTTCTGCATATCAAACATGTTTAAAAGTTGAATTTCGTTGACATTTTATTCACAATATTAAGAAAAATAAAAATAACAAACACAGTAAACATGTGCAACAGTTGATCTCCAAGTGCCCACTGATGGCTTTTTGGAGCTTTAAATATTTTACATTACATTTACAGTTTTATCTGTTTTTATAATTTTGTTTACCGATAATCTGCATTATTATTGGTGAGTAAATGATTAAATGTTAACACAAAATGTAAAAATACTGGACGTAATTTAAGCAATTAAAGATGCTTCTGAAGTCAACGGATGTCTGAAAAGGGTCCTGGGATGTAAGAACATTGTCCGAGTCGATCCTGGTTCATCTGAACCTCGAGATCTTCCTTCGTAAGTCATTAATCACCCCAGAAGACTTTGTCATGGTGCCCGTTGCTAGCTAAATTCCCACTGTGTTCTCTGCTTTCCATGTCAGGGACGTCAGGGGTGCAAGTTTTGAATACATTTCTTAACTATCTGTTTGCATACTCTGCTCTGTGTGAACACTGCCTGCAGTTCATCCTGAAGTTCCCTGGATTCTTGTCATGTGACTGTTGGTCGCAGCTGAGTTCATCATGGCTGCCGTGTTTTGCCAAGGAGCACATGGTTTTTTGTTTTTTACTGAATCTGTTTATTGCAAAAAGTTAAGTTTGTAGTTTTTTTAACTGTAAATATGTAGAATGAGACAAGATAAGTCTTTATTAGTGACAGGGGGGGCAATGTGCAGTAGTGGTAGCAAAGGTTCTAGTAGGGAAGAAATGTTGGCCACATGATTAGTTCACAGAAAGTTTCTTCCCGTTTTTCAAAGATTACACGTCTCTCAAACTCAGCTGGTAGATTTCTGGTTTCGTCTTACTTCCTGTGTGTCTCCCTTTTCCCTCCTCCAGGATAAGAGTCTGTACCACCCGGTCAGCAACAGCTGCGTCGACAGCAGCCCCAACGAGCGGCGGATCTTCATGAACACGTGCGATCCGTCGTCTCCGAGCCAGCAGTGGCTGTTTGAGAGAACCAACGCCACGGTGCTGGAGCGCTTCAACCGAGGAGCCAACTGAGGAGCCGGCTGAGGCCTCTGCAGCACCGAGGGGACGGAGGACTCCTGCAGACGTGGATCTGCTGCTGCTGCTGCTGAGATTTGAGGAGGTCCAGGTTTACTTGGCGCTGAGCTGCTTCTCTCTGGGGGAGTTGAGCTCTGGTTGATGGTCACAGCGAGTCTCACCTCCTCATTTGGTTTTTGATTGTTAATCCAACATTCCTCTTCTTCATCTGTTGCACTTCCCTCCCTCTGGCGGTGTTTCTTGCCCGTCCTCCACCTATCCGCCTGCATCGCCTTTCCCACCTTCCTCCATCCCCTCAGACCCCCTCATGTCTCTGACCGACTCCCTGAAGGGTCGAAGGAGGTGAAGCTGCTCTGAGAATCACCTGCTGACCTGATTCTCCTTTCTCGACCCCCATCAGCCCTCCGGTCTGCAGGCAGAGTCGCTCTGAATGTAGCTGCAGATCTTTTTTTTCCTTGTTTTTCCTCGACGGATTCATCGATGAGTCATCCACAGATTTGTCACTGTGCCACGTTCCTCTTCGAGTGTTATCTAACGCTTGTGCGGGACGACGCTGCAGCCAGGCCGGGTTTATCATGTCTACGTGTCTTTTTGAAATCACTAAAATCTCCGAGACGTTCGGCGACGTCTCGTTCAGGAAATCCTCGTCTGTGGTGTCGTTTTGCAGCCGCTGCAGCGAGGCTCGGTCTGGCTGCTCCGTCCAGGTTCGCCTGCCGTCACGCCTCATCCAGCCTCCCGTCGCCACCCCCCCGACCTCGTCGCGGTCGGCCGGTCGAGGGGGTCGCGTCACGGCCCGCTGGGTGAGTCGCCGTGTGATTGGCCGCCCGCCGAGCTGACACATCACTTTAGGCGGGAGGAGAGACGGATGGGGGGATTACTGTGGATGGGCTCGCCGAGGTAGCTCCAGGATTGAGACGAATGTGGGCGTTTAAAATGCATAAAGCACTTACGGAATGATAAACTTGAAATCTCAGTGCCTTGTCAGAGGGGGACTGGATGTTTGCAAAGAGCGTGTGCGGTCCAGAGCGTCCAGAGCAGCGTATCTATAGGGAACAATCCATCCTGAGTCTGTAGGAATCGAGCTCTGGCGCAGGACATTGAACGCACCGCCGGCTTTGTGACTCCTGTGAGGCTTTTCAAAGCGAACACACATGCTGGCTGTGAATAGAGCTAAAGACAACCTTTGTTTCCACCACAGCTTCTCCTGCCTTCAAAGGTTTGTGGTGTTTTAATCATGACATGATGCTGTGTTGTTGTTTTTCCACGTATTCAATCCAAAGTAAAGGGAAAGGGAAGCCCTGTTGCTGTTTATTTCTGTTGCCATCCACCTTTAGAAATCCCTCTTTTTCTTCCCGTTTTAATTCTTTGATCTTGTGTTTTTGATCCTGTGGGTTCGGCTGATGGTGATGTGGTTTGACACGACGTTCCGGGGTGTTCTGCTCCGTCGCCTGCACTCGTTCTCTAATCTGATTTTGTGAAGCAGAACAATGTACAGTGTGTTCCATTCTAATCATCAGATCCGGGTTTTGTGCTCTGGTTCGTGTTAGAAGTCAGTAGAGACCAAAAGGAAACAATCGCGTCGTCTTGCGCGTTTTTGAGCCACAAACTTTGCAGATTGAGACCTTTTCTAGATCGTCCTGATCACGAAAACATCTGCAAACATCCATTTCTTGCTTGTAACACAAACAGTTTACACAGATGCTAATCACGAGGAGTCCTTATTCGGAGAGGAGAGTAATCAGGAGGTTATTAAGCACTGAAGTGATGTTAGTTTATCAGACGTGTCCAAATATTTAGCTCAAAGATAAATTCCACTGCTTGTTCCGCCTCGAGCAGGAGTTCTTTGAGAAATCTTCCTTTTACTGAAGCAGATTTTGGTGGTTTGTAGGTTCGATATCCGTCGTGGCGACAGACTGACATGTTTCAGTAAACAAACTGAGCTGTCACTTCCACTGAAAGCTCAAAATCCACTGGAAAAACACCTTTTAGGAACCTGGAAGCCTGTTCGTGACAAATCCGAAGCCCTTTTCAGACGTGGGATGGGGTTTATTAAACAGAATGATGCACTAAAAAACAAAAAAATTAATCTAAACTCTTTACTGAGATGAAAACAGTTTGTCCTGCAACGTCACATCCAATACAAACAGTAAAAAGGCGTTTTGCTTGTGTTAAGATACTCAAAAAACCTCCCCTGAAGTCGCTCCACTCATATGTATGTTAAGAGTAGGGCGGAGTTGGGATGAATAGTTTTGTTTACCAATAATCTGCATTATTATTGGTGAATAAATGATTAAATGTTAACACAAATGTGGCGTGGTGGATGTAATTTAAGCAATTCAAAATGCTTCTGAAGTCAACGGAGATCTGAAAAGGGTCCTGGGATATAAGAACATTGTCCTAGTCGATCCTGGCTCGTCTAAAACTCAAGATCTCCCGTTGTAAGTCATTAATCACCCCAGAAGACTTTGTCATGGTGCCCGTTGCTAGCTAAATTCCCCCTATGCTCTCTGCCTGCCATGTCAGGGATGCTAATTTTGAGTAAATGTCGTATCTTGTTGATCCCAGCTTGTCTCAAACACATTAGCCAGCAACGGGCACCATGACAAAGTCTTCTGGGGTGATTAATGACCTTCAAACAGACCTAAACTCCCACAATGCTCTCTGTCTGCCATGTCAGGGAGATCAGGGATGGTAATTATGAGTAGATTTCTTATCTTATAGTCCGAGCTTGTCTTAAACACATTAGGTCTGTTTGAAGGTCTTTAATCACCCCAGAGACTTTGTCATGGTGCCCGTTGCTAGCTAAACTCCCACAATGCTCTCTGCTTGCCATGTCAGGGATGCTAATTTTGAGTATATTTCTTATCTTCCTGTCTGAGTCGATCCCAGCTTGTCTCGAACACATTAGGTCTGTCTGAATGTCATTAAGTGCCACGGAAGACTTTGTCATGGTGCCGAATTAATCGCTGCACTCCCACAATGTTTCCTGTATGCCAACATGAACTGCCCATAGTTTGAGTGACTGTTTCCTCCGGTCGCTACAGTATTAGACAATATGATGCTCCACCTGGTGGAACAATCAGGTACTACACCTGATCTACAGTACATTTTCTGACATGCATGACCTTCTTCTTTTGCTTTATCGGTTATTATGCTTTTTAATCGATTAATGTTAGGTTACTAGGTCCGACGTGGCAAGACTGAGACACCGACACGTTCAGATGCCGTCAGATTAACAGGAAGTCATGTTTGTCTGAAAGGGGCTTCAGATGTTTTAGTTGAAACCAAAGTAGTGAAAAAGGTGTTCAAGTGTTTTAGCGCAACCTTCTCCCCCTCGTTCTAATTAATGCCTGTAATGTGTGATTGGTCCATGACGGTCTCACACCTTACTGTCGTGCAGTTATACAATCAGTAATCACCTGTGTAACGAAACCCTGACTTCTACCCTCCTAACAACAGGCGGCGTGGTTTTAAATTTAGTTTCTGTGCTTCTTTCCCCCTGACCTTGCAGCTGCACGCTTGGACAGCTTGGACAGCTTGTTCGCTGTCAGATTGCTGAGAGGTGACAGGAGTTGCCGAGTCACTGCTGTAGTCAGGTTACCGCTACGCGACCCAACAGGACCAAACTGAACCGACCTTATTTACACCCCGATTCCAGATCCTACATTCCTTGTTTTCTTTGACCTGCAATCACTCAGAAAAAACAAAAAACAAAAAGAAGAAGTCCTGTTTGGATCAGTAGTGTAATCTGTGTCCCGTCATTGTGAAGGACTGTTATTGCGAACACTGTATTTGTGGGTTGGTCGAGGGGCGGATACAAGAGGCAACGTTTTGGGTTGAAACCAGCCACTGGTTTAAGAGTTACTTAGCATTACCTGTGGAGACGTCCACAGTTTAGAAGTCTTACTGGGTTTTTTCTCCCTTTTCTTACATCCATCCTGCAGAACAGCTTCATAACGTTTGGTTTGTCTTGAGTTTGCTGCAACTTAAACCGTCCTAATGCAGTATGCGTCGCCGACGAATCACCGTGGAATTACCCGCTCTTCATGATGGTTTGTTGGATGAACCAGTAGCTTCGCAAAGGGAAATATAAAGAAAAGATGTTGTTTAGTGTTAAGGAACATCATTTAGAGGTTTGAAGGGTATCAGAGGCGTCCAAAATGCATTAGTTTGTTATTTAAAATTGATCGATCCCAGCTTGTCTCAAACACATTAGGTCTGTTCATGTGTCATTAATCACCCCAGTAGACTTGTCATGGTGCCCGTTGCTAGCTAAACTCCCACAATGCTCTCTGTTTGCCATGTCAGGGACGCTAAGTTTGAGTAGATTTCGTATCTTGTTGATCCCAGCTTGTCTCAAACACATTAGGTCTGTTCGAAGGTCATTAAGCGCCACGGAAGACTTTGTCATGGTGCCCAATTTATCGCATAAAACTGACAGGTGTAGGTGACAATCTGTAAGAAATAATGCTATATACTGTAATTATACAATGTGTTGTACCTTCTTTGGACATCACTGTATGTATACCAAAACCTGAATGACACTGAAAGGTTAAAGGGCTCATTAGTGGTTGCAAAATTAAGAAATACAATCATCTGACTCTGCTGTCCGTGCAGCATTTTAGCCTCTTTTAGCTCCGAGTTTTGGTTTAGTGGCATATTCGCCAAGTTGTCGCATCCTGCTAATCTGCTAATCGAGCTTTGATGAATTATAAAACAGCCGGTGAAGATGGTGGAAGGGTGGAGACCAAAACAGAGGTAAAAGCAGACAGACGGAA
The DNA here is from genome assembly GCA_024666655.1 of Dascyllus trimaculatus. NCBI lineage: Eukaryota > Metazoa > Chordata > Actinopteri > Pomacentridae > Dascyllus > Dascyllus trimaculatus. Next base: position 1,361,935 of record CM045459.1, on the reverse strand, counting down.
ATGAAGATGTGGTCGAAAGACATCGATTAAAGCAGCACTGGGTGGTATTTTGTGCACGGTTGCTGTATTTTTGCGAACTACGAGCCCCAGTAAATGATTAAATGTTAACACAAATGTGGCGTAGTGGAAGTAGTGGACATCTGAGAAGGGTCTGGGGATATAAGAACATTGTCCTAGTTGATCCTGGCTCGTCTAAAACTCAAGATCTCCCGTCGTAAGTCATTAATCACCCCAGAAGACTTTGTCATGGTGCCCGTTGCTAGCTAAACTCCCACAGTGCTCTCTGCTTGCCATGTCAGGGACATCAGGGATGCTAATTTTCAGTAGATTTCTTATCTTCCTGTCCGAGTCGATCCCAGCTTGTCTCAAACACATTAGGTCTGTGCGAAGGTCATTAAGCGCCACGGAAGACTTTGTCATGGTGCTCAATTTATCGCTACACTCCCACAATGCTCCGTTGGCATTCTTGATTTCTCGACATCGCAGCCACCTCTTTAATTTCACAGTCAGTTGCTAAGAAACTGCAGTAAGTCCACTCTGTTTGTGCTGATAAGAGCGTAATGATGATAAATAGCTGTTCTGCAGGGGGTTTGGAGAAAAGCTCAACAGTTCCGCTAAAGAAACGAACTTAAACCATCTCTTTGGGTAGGTTTCCCAAGACGTTGCTGACTGCATCCCTTGAATTAATGTTGATTAAACTGAATAAGCTCGTGAAGTATGTTTTATTTTTTCTTTCTTTCATATCAGAGGACGTTGTACCTTTCCGTTGCACACATTAAGCATGTTTTGTCACGTGAAACGGCAACTTGGGTCGAGTTAAACATCTCCATGGTGACAGTTTACATTTATCCCGGCTTTTGTCTGCTGTGTTGAAAAAACATCTGTTCAGACGCACGATGCTTCTCCACAGTTTAGTACAAACATGCTGCCATCTCCTTTGTTATAATATCAAAATACATTTTTTACGTGGTGATTTGTTTTTCGCCCCCGTGGCCGGAATAAAATCTGCAGAGCAATGTGACAAAATCTCATTTTCTGAGAGCAAAAGGTTTATAAAGTCGAAGGCCAGCGTCGGCCCGTCACACGATGTCGTGTACGTTTGTGAGTTTTGATGTGTAGGAAAGTGTACATTTTGTATCTCAAAAATAAAAAACAAACAAATCCGATATTTTTTTCTACTGACATTGCAACTGTAAAAGTGTATTTAGGTATTTAACAAACTGTACAATTGAACTGGAATTGTATGATATTTTTGCTGAAATTGTAAAATAAAAAGGTTTCTATATTTGGAGGAAAACGCGTGTCTGTGGTGGTGAATTACAACGAACGCAACGACAGTGGCCGAAAACAAAACAGTGACTGAAAACTGGAAGAGACGAACAACAGGCGGTGACGGGAAACGGCAGTTAAAAACAAAGCAGTGGCTGAAAGAGACAGAAAAGGGCAACTAAAAATGACAAAACTGCCTGAAAACAACAGCTACAATCGTTTTCAGTCGCTGTTTTCTCAGTCCTTTCAGTTGCCTGTAAGTAAACAGTGACTGAAAACAGTGTCTGAAAACTACAAGTCACATAACAGTGAATGAAAATGAAGAACATTAGCTGAAAGTGACAGACAATGGTGACTAAAAATGTAAGTAAAAACTGAGTGAAAGTTGCTGTTTTTAGTCGTTTTCTCTCAGTGACTGAAAACTGATCGAAAATAACCAGACAAAAACATCAACTAAAAGTAATAGAAATACTGTTTTCAGTCACTGTTATAGAACCTTCAGTCATTTTTCAGTCACTGTTTTCATTCAGTTTTAAGTCACTGTTGTTGGTTACTGGCTTCTGTCGTTTTCAGTCGCCATTCTCACTTTCAGTCGCTGTTCTCTCATTTTAATCGGCTGTTACGTGACTTTTAGTTTTCAGCCACTGTTTTCAGTCACTGTTAACAATCACTGCAACAGTGACTGAAAACTGACCGAAAACAGTGACTATTTCTGTTACTTTTAGTCGCCGTTTTCGGTCAGTTTTCAGTCACTGTTTGGAAGCTGCTGTTTTTAGTCACTGTCAGTTATTGCTTTCAGTCATTACTTAACAGTGACTGTAAACAAAAACATACAGAGACTGAAAACCGACTAAAAACTAGAGAAAAATGGCACCACTTTCAGTTGCCGTTTTGTGACTGACAACTTCAAATGAAAACTAAGAAAAACAAAAAATAAAAATAAAAGGACAGCAAACACCAGCTGAAAACAGTGACTGAAAAATTACTGAAAGTTACATAACAGTGACTGAAAATAGTATTTCTATTACTTGTAGTTGTTTTTTTGTCTCGTAACACATAACAGCAAATGAAAGTGAAAGGACATGAGCCGAAAGTGATAACAAAAAAAACAGCAGCTGAAAACTGACCGAAAACAGTGACTAAAAGAATTAGTCACTGTTTCCAGTCACTGTTTTCTGTCTTTTTCAGTTGCAGATTTCAGTCATGTTCAGTCAGAAAACAACAACTGAAAACAGCAGCTGAAAGTGATGCTGTTTTTTCTCGTTTTCAGTCACTGTTTTCAGTGATTGTAAACAGTGACTGAAAACTGACCAAAAACAGCGACTAAAAGCAAGAGAAATATTCACTATTTTCAGTCCCTGTTACGTAACTTTCAGTCATTTTTCACTGTCTTCAGTCACTGTTTTAGAGATTGTAAACAGTGACTGAAAACTAACTGAAAGTGACTGAAAACAGTGACTGAAAACTAACCGAAAGTGACTGAAAACAGTGACTGAAAAATGACTGAAAGTCCCATAACAGTGACTGAAAATAGTATTTCTATTACTTGTAGTTGTTTTTTGTCTCTCGCTGGCAGTTGCCGTTTTCAGTCGTTGCTGCCAGTTACTGTTTTCTGTCTTTTTCAGTCGCTGTTTTCAGGGATTGTAAGCAGTGACTGAAAGTGAAAGCCACATAACAGTGAATGAAAATGAAAGAACATCAACCGAAAGGGATAACAAAAAAAACAGCAACCAAAAACTGACCAAGAACAGCAACTGACAGTAATAGAAATACTATTTTCAGTCACCGCTGTGTAACTTTCAGTCATTTTTCAGTCACTGTTTTCCGTCTTTCTCATTTTCAGTCGTCGTTATGTCACCTTTAGTTTTCGGTCACTGTTTTCTGACCTTACATTTGCTGCCAATTTCACTTTACATATCGGCGTTTATTGTTATTTATTAAAACAACATTTAAATTCTTCGTATCTAATAACTGGCAGTAAGACAGATTCTAATTGGTCGAGTCCTGCACCAGAACGTCGCACAAACTCTTAATTTGAAGGAAATGCATTCAGGTTCCTGGTCTTTCACAGATTAAATCCTGTAACAGCGATCCATCCCGAGCAGCAGCTGGACGGAGACGCTTCTAATTCCAGCCGCCCAAATAACTCCGGCGTGGACGTCCGCCGCCCAGAGCTTTCTAATTTCCTCCCCTTGTCACTTCTTGTTGTGGGTTTTTGCGTCGCTCTAATCGCCTCTGTGACCGATGGTGCAAAAACACACTTTCCACAAGCGCTAATCCCATAATCATTTCCCCCCGGCAGCCCGCTAACTCTGATAGCTTTCAGGTTCTGCCGATTTATTCGTGGCTGGAGTGATATTGCTTTTTGCAAGTCGGCCCATTTTCTGGGAGTCTCCCGGGACGTCGGCTCGTCACGGCGGAACCGAGACGGGAAAGGAAGGGGGACGTTCGGTGGGGAGACTTCACAGCCTCCGTATCGCTGCAAACACAGCAGCAACGCGCTAATTAAATCGTATTTTTTAAGTTTTTTAATTTATTGTATTATCGCTGGAGCCCCGTCTCCTTATCTGCTGAGGTTACACTTCTGCTAATGGTTTTCCCATTCATATTTATTCCCAGTTAATTAGCAAATAATCAGCGTTCCCTTCGACTCATGAGCTGTAACTGGGACAGAGATCAGGCTATTACATTAGCGCAGCGTTCCACTAAAGATATCCATTAGGTTGCTTTATTGGCCTCGGCTCCATTATAAAAGAGAAAAGAGGCGATCCGGTCGTCTCCATAACTCACCGACACTCTGCCTCCTTCTCGGCCAACAGCTTCCTCCAGATACAGAACAGGGAGACGTTTCAACGACGGTTCAGTTCGACAGATTTGGCTGCAGGGCTGCGTTCGGGACGGACGAAGGAACAGCAGTCGAAAACGGCGGTAAACAGTCACTGAAAGCAGAAAGAGGATTGACTGAGAGTGGCAAAAAAACAATGACGAAAACCAAAGCAGTGACTGAAAGAGACAGAAAACAATAACCGAAAACAATAATGAAAAACTGACAGTGACTGAAAACACAGACTGAAAACAGTGGCTGAAAACAACAACTGGAAACTGAAAGTGACATAACAGCGACTGAAAGTGGCTGAAAACAGTAACTGGAAACAATGACTTAAAACTGACTTTAAGTGACGCAAAACATTGTCTAGAAGCTGAAAGTGACGCAACAGTGACTGAAAACAGGAGCTGAAAAATGAAAGCGACGTTACAGTGACTGAAAACAGTAACTTTAAACAGTAACCAAATCTACTAAAAGTTAAAACTATTGACTGAAAGCTGGAAGTGACAACAGTGACTGAAAATGAGAAAAACAGTGACTGGAAACAGTGACGGAAAACAACGTGACATAACAGCAACTGAGAGTGACTCAGAACAGTGACTTAACAGGGACAGAAAATAGCAACTGAAAACAGTGAGTAAAAACAGTGCCTGAAAAATGAAATGATGTAACAGTGACTGAAAACAGTAACTTAAAACAGTAACCAAAATGACTAAAAGTGACTAAAACCATTTTTTCAACCAAAGTTGAAAGTGACATAACAGTGACTGAAAATGAGAAAAACAGTGACTAAAAACAACGTGACATAACAGCAACTGAGAGTGATACAGAAGAGTGACTTAACAGTGACTGAAAATAGCAACCGAAAACAGTGATGAAAAACAGTGACTGAAAACTGAACATGACATAACAGCAACTAAAAGTGACTCAGAACAGTGACTTAAAACATTAACTGGAAATACAAACTGAATACATGAACCTAAAAGAGTGACTAAAAACTGACCAAAAGTGATTGAAAACATTGACTGAAAGCTGAAAGTGACACAACAGTGACTGAAAACAGTGACTAAAACTGACTAAAAGTGACTGAAAACACTGACTGAAAGCTAAAAGCCACATAACAGTGACTGAAAATGGGAAAAACAGTAACTGAAAAACAATAACTGAAATAAATGACTGAAAACTGAAATCAGTGACTGAAAACTGAAAGTGACGTAACAGTGACTGAAAACGAGAAAAACAGTAACTGAAAACAATAACTGAAATTAGTGACTGAAAGTGACTGAAAACAGTGACTAAAAAAAGTTGCTGTTTTCATTCACATTCAGTTTTCAGTGACTGAAACCTGAAAGTGATATAACAGTGACTGAAAATAGCACCTAAAAACAGTGACTAAAAACTGTCTGCAAACTGAACGTGTGCTCCCTCCACAACATCCCCAACCGTAATGAATGCTATTAAAACCTTATTTGAACATTCGGCTAAAACATTATATTAGTATGTTATTAATATTAGAACTAACGTTAGCTAACGTTGTGGGAACGTTCCCACAATGTTAGCTAACGTTGTGGGAACGTTCCCTGCTGTGTGTGAAAAGCTCGAAGTTCCCCGACATGATTCCTGTCGCTGCCGTTCTGGTTCGGAGCTCCGAGGTGAGAACGACAGGACGAGTGAGTTTTATCTCCCTGCATCGATTCGATAAAAGGTCAGAACATTTATTTTTAGAACCGTCACGCGCTCTGGAACACTGATGCCGGATTGATTTTCTCCTCGTTGGCCCGGTTCTGATTGATGAATGGGCTCCATTGTGATTCTCCTGCTGTGGTCACCGTGTCTGGGCCGTGGCGGCGGCGCGAAGACGCTCCGCCGGTTCGGCATCGATCCCTCGGCTCCAGAACTGCAGCTATGCACGGAGACGACAGCAGCATCCATCATCGTCTCGGCCGCTTAAAACAACAGCGGGCAGATGAAGTTTCGGGCGTCTGGGCGTGCAGAGCGACGGGGCGGCTGGAGGCGACTAACCCTGTTGGGGTGACGGCACCAGGAGCAGGTAGGAAGCAGCTTGACATTTAAACGGCACCCGGAAAGTAAGAGGATGAAGATTTACAGCTTTTATTCACAGAGTTCCACTGAGAGAACGGAAGGAAGTCAAAGATGGAGTCACCCAGCTGGTAGGGAACGTCCCCGCAACATTCAGGGAACCGAAAAACAACCTCCCATCTGAAAACATTCCTAGACGGACTCTCAGAAAGTTTCTGAAAACGTTCCTGGTGACAGTTTGGTTACTGTTTTCTGTCACTGTTTTCAGTCACTGTTATGACGCTTTCAGTCAGTGTTTTCAGTCACTTTTAGTCAGTTTTTAGTCACTGTTTTAAGTTCATGTTTTCAGTTTGTATTTCCAGTTACTGTTTTTAGTCACTGTTCTGAGTCACTCTCAGTTGCTGTTATGTCACGTTCAGTTTTCAGTCACTGTTTTTAGTCACCGTTTCCAGTTTCTGTTCTCAGTCACTGATTTCAGTCACTATTTTCAATCACTGTTATGTCACTTTCAGCCTTCAGTCAATGTTTTCAGTCACTTTTAGTCAGTTTTTAGTCACTGTTTCAAGTTCGTGTTTTCAGTTTGTATTTCCAGTTACTGTTTTTAGTCACTGTTCTGAGTCACTTTCAGTTGCTGTTATGTCACGTTCAGTTTTCAGTCACTGGTTTCAGTCAATGTTTTCAATCACTGTTATGTCACGTTCAGGTTTCAGTCACTGAAAACTGAATGTGAATGAAAACAGCAACTGTTTTTAGTCACTGTTTTCAGTTACGTCACTTATTTTTCAGCAGCTGTTTTCAGTCACTGGTTTCAGTCACTGTTTCCAGTTTCTGCTCTCAGTCACTGGTTTCAGTCACTGTTTTTAGTCACTGTTTTCTGTCACGTCACTTTCATTTTTCAGCAGCTGTTTTCTGTCACTGTTTTCAGTCACGTTCACTCGCTCGTGTCGCTTTCAGCCTTCAGTCAATGTTTTCAGTCACTTTTAGTCAGTTTTTAGTCACCGTTTCAAGTTCGTGTTTTCAGTTTGTATTTCCAGTTACTGTTTTTAGTCACTGTTTTTATATATATATCACAAAGTCCACATGTGATATATATCAACAAACCTAAGGATGTTTTAATGACATGCATGATGCCATATTCTTCTATACAACGTTCCCACAATGTTTCATGACAGTGAAGGACGTTCTCAGTGCAGCATTCAGTCTTTGGTCCACATTTCTCCAACGTTTGAGGCTCTAACATCAGTAGAAGATGATGCTTGGCAAGAAAAGGTTCCAGTTTGTTGCTACGTCTCCAAAATGACTTGAAACTCGGACAAAAATCACTGAAAACTTGATGATAACGAGACGAAAGAAGCCCAGAATGACTCAAAATGACAATAAATAATGAAAGTCATGGAAAAACATGCAAGATTTTTCAATGAAGGTGGTGTTGTGGCTCTAGAAAGTTCCTGTAAGTGTATATCTATGGATGGATCCATGTTTCCTACTAAAATACAGTCTTTGGTCGACATTTCAACTGTTAAGGCTCTGACATCAGTAGAATCTGATGTGTGGCAGGACAAAGTTCCACTTCATTGCCATTTTGACTTGAAACCTCTCCATAGCGAGTAAAAAATTGTCCCGAATAACTTGAAACTCATCCAGAATTACTCAAACGTGATCCTTAATTAGATAAAAATGGTCCAGAATTCAACGATTCAAAGTTTTATTGTCATGTTCAAAGTAAAGAAACACGTTTCCCTGCACAATGAAGTTCTTACTTTGCTGTCCGCTCAGATCACCAGCAACAAGTATAAAAAATAGTATATACAAATAAAATAGAAATAAAAAACAACGTAAATGTGAACTGTAAGGTGTATTTAGTGCAAAGTAGTGCAAAAAATGTAAACAGAAGCGAACTGTAGTTTCAAGTGTCTGGCTTTTAAAGTGTCCTTATTATAATCCGGTCAGCTGTTGAGGATTCTGATGGCAGTGGGATAGAAAGTTTCTCAAACAGGTCGTCCTGCATTTCACACTCCTGTACCTCCGTCCTGAGGGCAGGAGAGTGACAGTCCATGTTGTGGGTGGGTGGGTGGTGTCCTTAGTGATGCTGGCAGCTGTAGAAGTTGCCGAGGATCCTGGCTGACGTGCCAAACTTCCTCACAGCCGTTGTTGAGCTTTCCTGACCAGCTGTGTGGTGTTGGTGGTCCATGTGAAGTCCCCAGTGATGTGGACCCTGAGGTATTTGAAGCTGCTCACCTGCTCCACTTCAAGCTCCCAGATAAATAGTGGCTGATGAGGTCTCCTCTCCTTCCTCATGTCCACCATCATCTCCTTCGTCTTGTCTGTGTTGAGGGTGAGGTTGTTGTCGTCGCACCATGACACCAGACCGGCCTCCTCCATCCTGTAGGCCGCTTCGGGATGATGTGACAATAAGGAAAGTTATTGGACCTTAAAACCAGACAAAGTGCAGAATTTTCAAATGACGTTGGCGTTACGACCCCAGAAAGTTCCTTTAAGTGTATATATCTACGAATGGATCCATGTTTCCTACTAAAATACAGTCTTTGGTTGACATTTCTCCAACTGTTGAGGCTCTAACATCAGTAGAATCTGATGTTCGGTGAGTTTGACAAGACAAGGTTCCATTTTTTAGATGTTTACACCAAATGTTGATGTGGACTCATTGGTAGAACCATAAAACCTGGTGTTCATAGGGGTCTAGATGTTGGTATTATCAGGCATAACATTCTGACCACCTGCTTACTATTGTTTTGGTCCCCCTTATGTGGTCCAAAATGCTCTGAACCATTGGGCATGGACAAGGGGACCTCTCAGGGGGTCCTATGGGGTCTGGAACCAGGACGTTGGTGTAGCATGTGTTGAGTTCACACAAGGCTAAAGTGTTATTATAGAAGAGGGTTGAAGATTCTAGTTATGGCTACCGGAGGGCAGGTGCAGTAAATAAAGACAATGAAACAGTGTTCGAGGTTCGGCGTGGGAATATATCAAATGAGTATAAAATGTACAAAAAAATCTAAATAAATCCCAAATATTTACAAAACTGCATTTGTTCAAGAACCGGTTCAATATATTGTTAGATTCAATAGCATGACACAGTCCAACATATTAAATAAGCAAACCGCCACCAATGAAAGACTCAGTGGTCCAGCTCTCCAGTCCTCGGAGGGTTAATAAGTTATGGATTAGAGAGGTAATGTTTGGGTAGCGCACATAATCCAGAGAGGTCTGGAGGTAGTGGAAATGCTCAGTTCGAGGAGGTGGGAGAGTTAACAGGCTGCAGAGCCTCCTACCAGACCACGTCCAGGGCGTCCTCAGGCTCCTGGCCTTGGTTTGTAGCTCGCCATCCGGGATGTGATCTCAGGCAGGGCACCTGGCCTGCATGGACCAAACAATCCACTTAAAACAAAACCCCATCCGGCTAACGCTAAGCTAGCATTAGCAGGTCAAACAAATACATTAGAAAGATCTCAAACACCATTTAAAATGCATTTTAGAATCAATTTAGTGTATGTTAGCATGTTAGCAGTAGCATGCTAATCATTACTAATTTAACATCAAAGATCAGCCCATTAGGCATCAACAGGTTCGTAGGGCCTCATGTTAGCATTAGCCTCATGTTACCATTGTGGCTAATGCTAACAGGCCAACTTCAGTCACCACATGGTTCACATTTCAAACTCACCAGTTCGGTAGAGGCACACACAAGGCAACAGGTCCCCAACGCCAACACAGTGGTCTGGTTCTAAAGTAACAGAACAACATTTTTAGAACCAGGTAAGTGAGAAATATTTCAATCCAAGGAATTCGGCTGGAGACACCGACCTGCAGCTGCTGTCCCTTGACTTCTCCCCCACACAACTGAGGAGAAGGAAGTCAGGTTAGTCTATGTAGGGCCTGGAGGCAAACGATTGAACAGGTCAAGTCATGTGTCCGTGTCATGTGGTGTGGTGCATTCAAGGGGCAACAGGGAGCGGGAAAAACCTCTATCGGGCCAGACTGAGGTTTTAAGCAGACAGTTTTCCCCTCACCATCGCCAATGGGCGGAGAACGTCAGGAAACACCAGGAGGTGGATTTTCTGAACAAAATGTGCAGAAACGTTCTACTAAATTAAACCAAACAGTCAACACGGTGCAGCAGATTGGACATGAAAGTTGCAGAAGAGCATCAGCTTGTTGTTCCTCCTTGACTCGAGTTGTTGGGCGGAATTATTCAGAGGGAGAACGACATAAAAACGGAGGGTGTTCTGTGGACGACGTGACGAAGACGAGGGAAGAAAAGCAGAACAGCCAATCGCCTCAAGTTCTATTGATTGACTTGAAATATAGTTCTTGTTCCACGTGAAGTCGGGTTTGTGCCGTGGGAGGATGGAGGTGAAGAGCAAACAGAGCGTTTCAAGCCCAGCCTCAGTGTATTATTCATCAGAGTCAAGTGATGCAGGCCCACATCCGACATCCTCGCTGTGTTCGTGACCTTCTGAGTCAGAGTCGTGTCGGAGTTTCGCCTTTTCTTTCCTGTACAAACAGTTCAGAGTCGTCTCAGAGGTTTAAAAAAAAAAAGAACTCCGGAGATGCTCGTTGGCATGAAACCAGATCAGGCCGAGATATGAACCATCACACAGAGGGAAATCTGAATAAACGAACTCATGAATAACAAACATTCCAGCCTTCTTTTTTCCCTGTTTTCCCTGGGTGTTGCATGAAAGCCGAGGGAACGCGAAGCAGCCGGAACAAAAAGCTGTGAGAATGGTAATCAGATAGCGGCCGTCTGATTGGTTTGATACTCGGCTTTAACCGCGGGGAGAACGCCGGATTCATTATTTATACGTTTCATTCCTCCCTTTGTAGTCGTGGCCTCGGAAACGGTGAACTTTGGGAGCGGTGTAATTAACGTCCGGAGATAGAGGAGAATCAAAACGCCACCAGATGTCGTGAGATGATACCGTGGAGGTTTCTGAATCTAAATGTCAGCAGCTCGAAAACAGAAGAAACTGATTTAAAAAGGTAAAGAAGACGACACCATCATCACCGTTTGCCCATTAAGACGGGAACAACTCTTTAAGGGTTTTGTTGGGCGACTTCCTTTTCCAACCAGATAATTAGACCATTCAGGAAATACTAAACATTATAAATACAGACTCTTATTTTTATTTTTAGACTTTTTAGTGCTCTATTTTTGCAAATATCAGCAATTTTGCACCTTTAATTAATGTTTTTCTCTCCATTCTAAGAAAGTATCCTACTTTACAAGCTTGTCATTTCAAAATAAAAGCCTCCATGTTTACCTCCTTTTTCTGCTGCTGACCAGAGGTTCCTTGAATTCCTCACCGAATATTCCAGGAACAGTACTCCCTTGAAGGGTTCCTGTTGGAAGAACGTCTAGTGACAAAGTAAGTTACATGCAGGCCTTTACACCTGCGTTTTATTTATTATATTTTTTAAAAACGTGCAGTATTTCAACATGTGTATAATATGATCAGTTTGGTTTATATGGTTCTGATTAAAGGAACAACAAGTCTGACGCTGTTAAAATGCTCTATTTCAGTCCAATGTAGAAATATTTTTGAAAAATGTCAGTATTTACATAGAATACTGGATCTTTATGTTTTCTGCTGCCTGGAAATGTTTAATTGAAATATGTCACAGGGGAAAATGACTAACAACTGAAATAGATAAATAATAAAAAATAATACTAATACCTACAACAACTACTAATAACTACAAAAACAACTACTACTACTACAGCAACCAACTGCTAATAACAACTACCACAACCACCAACTACTAATTACAACTACTACTCCTACCACCACCACCACCAAGTACTATTACCAACAACTACTACTACCACCACACTGCAAAAATTCAACATCTTACCAAGTTTATTCGTCTTATTTTTAGTCAAAATGTCTCAACCCACTTCACTTGAGATAAGTTCACTTTAAAAGTAACATTTCAGCAAGATGAAAGGAACTTGTTTCAACACAGATTTTCACTTGTTCTATTGACAGTTTTTTTTTCTCTTATTTCGAGATAAAAGTGCCTTGAAATAAGTTTTTCTTCTTGTTTTGGGAGGGGCATTTTTTCCAGTGCACCAACAACAACAACAACAATTACTACTACTACCACCACCAACAACAACAACAGTCAGGATCCCTGCTTCAGCCCCTGCTTGCCCTCACTCTCTCCTTCATCCCTGCCTGCAGCCGTCCTGATTGTAGGGATTGGAGACAGCTGCGAGAATCATCTCACCTGTCCGTAATCACTAGCTCCCATGAAAGACCAGTTCATTCATTCATACACTGCCAGACCATAGATCATTCAACCCTGTTTCTCTGCCAGTCCTTGCTCTGTCTCCTGCCCATAGCCAGCCTTCACTGCTGCCGGCTCCCGACTTGCTTCCTGCCTGTCTTCCCTGAGCCACTGGCACCAGAACCCCCGGCATCAGCAACTCACTCGCCCACACCTGCCCACACCTGCCGCTGGCCCCACTCCAGTCTTTCTCTAGCCTTCACCAGCTCTGACTCTGATTGCTGGACCCCGGATTCCTGCCCAACCTGCATCAGCGACACACTCGCCGCTCGATCCTGCCTGCAGTCAGCCTACTCTGCTGCTGGCTCCAAACCCATCTCCTGCCAGCATTCCCCGAGCTGGCTACTGGCCGTCCTGCATCAGCAACACACTCGCCGCCCAATCCTGCTCGTACCTGCCGCTGGCTGCGCTCCAGCTTTTCAATTCAATTCTATTTTATTCATATAGCGCATATTTACAACATGTCATCTCATAGCGCTTTTCATAGCAGGAAGAACAGAAAACCCAATAATCCAAAGTTGCATTTGGATTCCCTGTGAGCAGCAGTCGGCGATGGTGGGAAGGAACCAAAATGAAAACCCCAGGATAGGGAGGGTGGAAAGCAACCTCAACAGAACCAGGCTCAGGGAAGGTGGCCATCTGCCTTGACCGGTTGGGTTGGGAGTGGGGATGAGGGGAAGGGAACAGCAAGAGAGGTTGGGGTGTGGATAACAGGACAGCAGATGGTGAGGCCAGCAGCTACAGATCAGGGATGTGGAGCTCCAGATCCAGACACATCCCCAGCCTCCATCAGCTGATATCCCCGAACCCCAGATTCCCCAAGCCTGACTGCCCCTTTAGGTTTATTCCCTCCTTTTCATAAGTATCCCATTTTGTTAGGTTAGTTTATTCACAGCAGTGTTAGTTAGATTTCCCCTTTTTTTTTTAGTTGAGAGCTTTTGTAGGTTTTTTGTTGCATGATTTTGTACGAGGTTCAGTTCTTCCACAGAGTTTAATTCTTCCCATTATGTATTGAGTTAAGGTCGTTCTTTTAAAAAATAAAACCTTTGTTTAACACTCCACCGGTCTGTCTGCTCTGTGTCCACACCTGGGTTATCTGTCCGCCATAACAACTACTACCAACTACCACCACCACCAACAACTACTACTAACAACATAAATGCCTAAATCGGGAACAAAAAGTCAGTTTTATTTAGGAACATGTACAATACAGTCTAATATTTTTTTTCCTAATGTTTGAGAGTACAAAAAACTACAAAGAAAGTTCAAAGGGAACCCCAAACGGCACAAAGTGGTGGCTTGAAGAGCTTTTCTCATCGAGTTACATCTCAAACAGGAACCCAAAAGGTTCCTGGAGGTTCTTCTACTTCTGAGACATTTAGTGCTTCATGTTAAAAGCAGTCTGTTGGACATAAATGTGATTTGGAGCCAAATGCAGTTGTTCTTGTCGTAGTTCCGCATCAGGAAACACCAAATCCATCGATCAGAGTTCTGCAACACCAGCGACGAGAAGAGGAACTTGGAACACGGCGTTCAAACTCAGATGTTCAGCAGCTTCTTTTGCATTTCTCAGAATAAATCAGCATGAAAAGCAGCAGCGTTAGGTGACACTGAAGTGAAAGTAATTATTCTAATTTTGTCCTTTGTCTGAGAACACTTCGTTTGTTCATTTCGTGTGTTTATGTTCCCTGAAGAGGAGCCTTTAAATAGAAGCGCGGTGAAGAAAGAAACACGAGTCCACGATCCTCTAAAGAGCAAAAGGTGCAGCGATGATACGGATATTATATGTTGTAAAGGAAGTTTTATGTGTTGGCAGGGGGTTTAAAAACGGACTAATCAAGACACGGATGCTCATTTATCAGCAGGAACACATTTAAACAAGTCTGCTGGTTTGTTATGAAGATGATGACGTGAATAAACCTTAAAATTTTCCCAGATTTCTTCTCATAATCTGATGGAAGCTTCAGTTTTTATTCTAATACTGAGCAGAAATGATACGGATTAGACCGACTGTCGCTTCCTGCATCCGTTTATGGTTATTTTATAGAAAGAAAACCTCGTTCCCAGAGACCTGCTCACTAATTAACCTCCTATGTCTACATTTAGCTCTAAACCAGCCACACGTTCTGGTTTTCACTGAGTTTGTGGAGTTAATTAGTGAGTTTCTTACTTGATGCTGAGCTGAACCAACGTCTCTCAGCTCCAGTTTGACATTTAATTGAGAGACATGCGAGTCTTTCCCATCGTCCGACTCTTGGCAAGGAGGTTCCGAAGCGTTCTGTGAGGACATCCGACAATCTTTTCTGTTTGGTTTCCAGGCTTCGTGCCGCCGCTGGAGACGTGAGTCCGTATATTGAGCCGAGCGTGAATCTGAGCATGAAGATCAAATATTCCTGCAGCTGGAGGTTCGGTCGGGTTTCACCTCCACCGCTGAGCTCTGGGAGCCGGACGTGGAGCTGAATCTGAATCTGCACTGAAGGTTGTTGACGCTTCCGCTGCTGAACTTTAAAATAGGGTGATGTGGAACAACTGAGGTGTGCTTGGGGCTTCTAAAGAGGTTTGATGCAAACAGGAAGAAGTTAGACACCATGTCAGGGTCTGGTTTTTGTTTTGTGGGTTTTATTCTCTCCTTTTTTGTCTGTAGGATACTGTGGCCGGTTTGGAGTAAATCGAAAAGTCCTAGAAAGTCATCACTGTCACTTTATGTATGGTGCAGGTTCAACATATCCAGCTTGTCTTCGTCTCATCTCAGCTAAACCAGAAACCCCAGTCAGAGATGATGATATGACGGTGGTTTATTAACTTTCTTTGTATTGGCATCATTTTAAATGTTGTTTGAAATGCACAAGTTGTTTCATTAGTAATTCCCATGCGCCCTCTTGTGGTGTAGCTTATGTTGTTTAAGGAAGTTGTTTTGAGAAGTTCATTTTATTGTAAGCCGTCACGGCCGAAGCACGGACGTCTCTGCGGAGTCTCGGCCCACATTAGCCAGTGAGTCGTCATCTGTGTTGTAACTTTGGTTTCCATAAATCTGTAACGTGTGTGACAGTAAGTTCACTGGGTTCGAGACGCATGTAAAGATAAAAGCAAGTAAAAATGTGACTGTTTTGTGACGTTAGCTTTAGCTAGCGCTGTATGCTAACTAATGCTCGCGATTTTTTGTTATGTAAATTAAGCTCTCTGACAGACATTATTCGACTACAGTTGGTGTTCACTTTACCGTATTTTCTGCACCTTAAGGCACCGGATTATAAGACGCAGTCTGAATAACGGGTCTATTTCTGTATTTAAGCCATACATAAGGTGCACCGGGTTAAAAGGCGCATGCTAAAATAAGGAAACGGAAGTAAAACAGTGAGTTTGTTGAACTTTATTCTACTACATACCGTATTTACAAATACACTCACATTATTTTTGGATCAATCTTCTGTCACAAACCCTTCAAAGTCTTCATCTCCTGTACCTGAATTGAACAGCTGGACAGTTTCTCAATCAAGCATGCTGGGTTCCCTCTCGTCATTGTCGGAGTCGGTCTCGTTGCCGGGTGGCTTCTCAGCAATGATGCCGGCTTTCACGAAGCTCGTACAACAGTCAGAGCAGATACCTTAGTCAGATACCTTGGTTTATGGCTGCCAGCATACTTAGTGTACGTAGTTTACGTACCGATGTCGGCGGGAAATGGTCCGACAGTCAATGAAGCGGAGCGACTGGAACTCAGTGCACACATAAGGAGCACCGGATTGAAGGGAGCACCGTCGATTTTTGAGAAAATTCAAGTCTTTTAAGTGGCCTTATAGTGAAGAAAATACGGTAAGTTGAGTGGTCATTTTGGCAGTGAAAACTGACACATGCGCTATATGTTACCGATTGTTCACAGCTTTACAGAGCAAGAGTGAAGAGCGAGAATAAAGAGTTCAGAAGAGAATACAACAAAATAGAGACAAAACTAAATCCACTTGTCTGTTAACTGTCTGTCTAGCTGGATAGCCAGTCACATCTAGCAAGAACAGAACAGTCTTTGTCATGCTGTGACACCTGGATGGATGTAAAACTGATCTGGACTCAGTTTTTACCAGAACTCAAATGTGTTCTTCATCCTAACATGTCATGTGTCTGTCTGCTGGACTGATGAAGTTCTGAGGCTCAGAAATGAAGGGAAAAAGTCCATGAAGGCTCCGTCCACACGAAAAAACTCTTATAGTTTCAAAAACGTTCTTCATAAAGACGGAGATGTTTCAGTAAACGTGTCCGTCCACATGAATTCACCTGATAACGATGTAAAACACATGCCAGGCCTGTTGGTGGCGCTATGACGCCGACTTTAGGCATGCACAGAAATCTGTATAGGATGTAAACATAGAACATGGCGGCGGCAAATATGAGTGGACGAGCTGGTAGGACTCTAGTCTGGACGGACGATGAGGTGGAACTATCAGCAGGACATACGCAGCACTATACGGAGACATTGTTGTCGTCGTTCTCTGAGTTTGGAGCATCTATGGAGAGGTGGAGCTATGAGGCAAGCGTGTCAGAAAAAGAAGAAGACAGGGCGTAAAAACGGTACCACGTAAACGGCGTTTTCAGATCTTTGCACTCTGGGACCTAGGTTCAGAAAGGATCGTTTTCAGACCCCTAAAAAGCCTGCTTCATGTGGAGGATACACGGGTTGGATGGACTATTGGTGCGTTTAGGTCTTCATGTGGACAGGGCCTAAGAAGTGATAAATGTGGATCAGCCTCTTTGGACTTCAAGGACCTGTTACCCTGGAAATATTCCTCGTATGAAGGTGAACCTTTGCTTCATTAAAATATCTGTAGAAGTAAAATCAGCCGATTCTGACACTTGTTGAGTTTCTGCTGCAGGAATATAAACCGTGTCTCTGAAGATGATGTTCGCCACATGACAGAGTGGAGTTTTTCCGCTGTGGTCAGCAGATCGGAGGATTTCTCTCGAAGCAATTTTCTGCCTGATGGACACAAAAGTAAAGTGCAGCCGAGCTTCATTTCCAAACAGCTTCGGCTCTTGCGGAGCTGCAGCCGCCTCGCTGGGCCGCGCTTCCTTCTGTCGGAGCATCACTGATCTTAAAGAAACGTCCATCCCAGACCTGTACAGTTTAGTTAGCAGCTTCTCTCGCCCCGTTCATCCGTTTATCTGGTTTCACTTTGCAGTAAAGGTGTGAGCCGAGTGTGTGCTGACGGCTGCTGCGTCGGGTCGGATGGTGTGAAGCTTCACGGTTCAGGTTCCGCCTTCAGTAGCTTCATGATTTATTCTCACACCGATGACGTCTGAGCAAAAAGCTGCATGTAAAACCACAACATCATTAAAGTTTCACTGCTTCTCTGCCTTCTTGTACATCGACGCATGCACTACAGCTAGGAGATATGGAAAAAAGTGTATTGCAGTTAATTTTTTCCACTGAAACAAACTTTTTGCAGCATTTTGTTCCAAGAGACTCAAATTTTTCAGCTTCTGTTGCACCGCAATGCTTCATTATTAACATTAATACACTGTAAAACATTTATTTGTTTTTTTTAATATATTCTAATTATTTAAGGTTTTGGCTGTAAAATGTCCAAACAGTCCAGATTATTTTACAGATTTTTCCTATTTTGTCAAATTCCAGAAAATATGTTAAATTAATTTTATAATAAATATGTAAAACTTCAAATTATCTCCACATAAATCTGTATTTCACCAGATAATGTGTAGTTTTGCATTTCTTGACTATGAAATTACAGAACTGCACCATCGTTAAACACTCTTAAGGGTTTATTTTACAGATATCTGTCATTTTGTTCTGTCAAGCTCTTTGTTTTATATTTGTTTTGTATGAAAATCACCGTTCAGTTAAAGTCTGGTTGGTTTGAGGCCTTTCAGGACAGATAACTCGTGTTTCATCTGATTTATAGATAAATAAAAATCGTGCTGAGAGGCTCAAAGTTTGGCTTTCACTGAGAAAACTCTTGCTGCTGCTCCATCACCTGTCTGGTTTTAACTACCCCTTCTCCACCAAGAAGAACCAAGTCCTCGTTCTGGTGCTTAGTTGGTTCTAATCTGGTTCCTCCTAAGAACCTGTTTGCTTTTCCATTGACAAGGAGCCCAGTTGGAGCCATTGGGTCACCATAAAACCACTACGCTAGCATCCATTACATAGCAGTTAAACAAACGCAGTAAGTTGATGATAATATCTATTGTAACGCTTATTGAAAAAGAAAATAAGGTTAGGACTAATTATTGCAATGGAAGTTATTTGACTTAAACAGAAAACCAGGTTCGTTATAGGAGCTTGGGGTGAATGAAAGACTGGAAACAAAATGAGAATTTTAAATTGATTTATCTTCAAAAGTAAATATTCAGTAACACAAAAATAAGAAAATAAGGCACATAAATATATTAAACAACCAATACAATAATAACAAAACAAAAGACCTTTTTGAAACCCAAGTTTTTTTAGGCTTTTTTTTCAAAGTCCACGTATATCTTTTGTCCAAGTTCAGTTCAAAATAAATCCTGTGGTGAAGGAAAGAAAAAACACAGTCTTAACCATCCTTTTTAGCTGGATGCTGGATCCTTCATGCGGTCCTTTGTAGGAAAAAACGCAGTTCCCTAAAAGGAGTCCAATACAAAAAAAAATGAAAAGGTCCTACCCGTAGCTCGCCACCTCCATGATGAGGAAATCTGGTCCGAGGGGTAAAAAAAAAACCTGACCTAAAAACAAGGTCATAACAAAAACTCATAAGTTTCAATAATACTCAATTTCAGTTACTAGTAACAAGCATCAAACAATGGCCATTTTTATATTACTTAAAAAACAAATTCACAGTTGCGCAACTTTAGTCATCAATATCAAAGTGCCAAGGTGTCACTTCATTCATTCAACAATGCTAACGCAACTCAATGTATTTTAACTGCGGCATTAGCATGATCAACACCAGCACTACACAATGCAAACAAACAATCAACAAAAGGCATATATCAGCCAACGGCTAATATTGTCGACCCTTACGGCTTTATTCTAAAGGTACGTGTGAATAAACACACATTCGAGTGCCTATGTTAAAATATGGGCACTTTAAACAGCGGTTTCCATGAGGGAATTTACCGCGACCGAAACAATAACTTTTTTTAGCGGCACGTTTACCGTACACAATAATAGATTTTAATAGCCAAAACGTTTTACTAACTCACCGTTGAGTTTTCTTGCGACTTGGCGGAGCTTTTGCTACGTTTTCGGTGGTTTTCTGTGGAAATGTTTGGAGCAGAGCCCGTGGTCACAGCCGGAGCAGATGAGCAGATGCTGACAGGATGTCAGCGCGCTCTGTCATTTTTATGACAGCGCCACGGGTGGTCGGGCTCAGGATTGGCCCTTTTTACAATGGGTTACACTATGTTTATCTCTATAGATGGTCTTAAGGCTGATTGTGAGGCGGAGGTCCTCCTGTTGCCTGGACACATCCGTGATCACGCTACTGGTGGGACACAACTGTAGCAGATTTCAGGTCAACAGTTTGTGCTAAACTTCCAGGAGTCATTCCAATACATGTGTGATGGGACCAGGGACGTCCTGGAGAACAAGGACACTAATTAGCGCTTGTGTGTCCCTTTCCACCGTTGATGGTTGGTCACCATAACCCCGCCCCCAGCCCCTGACGTACTCGGTGCTTAGCTCTGGACCAGCAAAGAGTTGGTGCTTGCTGAGCTCCAGTTTATAGAACCTGGAGTCGGTGCTTAGGTGGTGGAAACACAAAGAAGTGGAGCTAAGTCAGGCTCTGGGTCTGGACTAAACCTGGAACCAGCTCAGTGGAGAAGGGGTTAACGATTGTGACAATAAAACAGAACTGATGCATTTAGATTCATATTTCTGCTGCAACTGAGTTTCACTGAGACAAAAATCAATTTGATGCTCAGTTATCGGATCATTCTGACAGATTTAGACCTCACAGATCTACATTTACTGTCTTCTGTTCCGTTTCATTAGGAGGTGATTCCTGATCCGTTTTATTTCAGCGTTCAGGGAGGAGGAACGGTGTTTATGGGGTTTTAGGAGACCAAGGAAACAGCCGAGAAGCTTGTAAGAAACTGAGAATCTGAGCTCACAGAGGCGGAAAACACTGTTGGAAGTGGATGTAACGGCGAGACACAAAGGTCTGGATCAGGTCTAAACTTCAGAGCAAGTTAAAAGCTATAAACTGGATAAAGCTCATACTAAACCTGCTTTTCCCCTCAGCTCTGCTGCACCATCTGCTCTGCACTGACTTGAATTAGCTCTTAAACTTTGAGATGCAGTTAAATCCTGCAGAGATTTTTGGGAAAGTCTGTCTGAACAGAACAAGGCGTCTCCTCAAACCCTCATATGGAAAACACCAACAAACACACACATCCACAGACAGAGACAGAAAGAAAACCACATGTTCGACTTCCCTCCTTATGTAGAGGACGCCGGTTGCTGATTGGTTCCCTCTGATTCAAACCGACCAATAGGGCGTCGGATCAGGAGGTCACATGTGGAGTTTAATCAGCTGATGGCACCTGGAGGAAAAGCAGGTGAGACGAGTTGAGATCAGATTGAAGCGCCTCAGTGAGTCGATTTTATCCCCGAAACACTTTAAAAACTGAAAGATGTAATAAATTCCATGAGAACGACGTCTTTCAGAGAGAAAAAACATTCAACCTCAATTTTTTACGGCAACAGCATCAACTTTAAACACCATGAAGTCTTCAGAGTTTAATTATTTGCTGTTTGGAACCCAAACTAAGTTCTGTGAAATACTTCAAGCTGAATTTTGAGAATTTAATATGTTTCCAGACGTAGAACTTTTGGCATTTTCACCCTTGACATAAAACCTGGGCCTTTATTTTAGGGGTTCAATATCTCCGGAAATAAAACTCCAACAGCCGTGAAATGTGGTGAGGACACAGACCTGAAACCTGACCATAATAAGTTAAAACCTGTCCAAAATAACTTGAAACTTCTCCAACATTACTCAAACTTTTACCCAAATAAGATAAAAATGGTCCAGAATGATTCA
The DNA here is from genome assembly GCA_024666655.1 of Dascyllus trimaculatus. Lineage (NCBI taxonomy): Eukaryota > Metazoa > Chordata > Actinopteri > Pomacentridae > Dascyllus > Dascyllus trimaculatus. Next base: position 1,340,458 of record CM045459.1, on the reverse strand, counting down.
AAAACTGCCCAGAATGACAATAAGTAAAGTTATGGGATCTTAAAAATGGTCAAAATGCAGAATGTCCAAATGATTTCAGTGCTGAGGCCCCAGAAAGTTCCTGTGAGTGTAGGTCTTTGGATGGATCCATGTTTCCTACTATAAAAACAGTCTTTGGTCAACATTTCACCAACTGTTGAGACTCTAACATCAGTAGAATCTGATGTGTAGCAAGACAAGGTTCCAGTTTGTTGATATTTAGACCAAATGTTGATGTGGACTCATTGATGGAACCATAAAAACTGGTGTCCATAGGGGTCTAGATATTGGTGTTCATAGGGGTCTAGATGTTGGTGTTCATAGTGGTCTAGATGTTGGAATTCATAGGGGTCTAGATGTTGATGTTCATAGGGGTCTAGATGTTGGTGTTCATAGGGTCTAGATGTTGGTGTTCATAGGGGTCTACATGTTGGTGTTCATAGGGGTCTAGATGTTGATGTTCATAGGGGTCTAGATGTTGGTGTCCATAGGGGTCTAGATGTTGGTTTTCATAGGGGTCTAGATGTTGGTGTTCATAGGGGTCTAGATGTTGGTGTTCATAGGGGTCTAGATGTTGGTGTTCATAGGGTCTAGATGTTGGTGTTCATAGGGTCTAGATGTTGGTGTTCATAGGGTCTAGATGTTGGTGTTCATAGAGTCTAGATGTTGGTGTTCATAGGGTCTAGATGTTGGTGTTCATAGGGTCTAGATGTTGGTGTTTCATGGGTCTAGATGTTGGTGTTCATAGGGTCTAGATGTTGGTGTTCATAGGGTCTAGATGTTGGTGTTCATAGGGGTCTAGATGTTGGTGTTCATAGGGTCTAGATGTTGGTGTTCATAGGGGTCTAGATGTTGGTGTTCGTAGGTTCATGTAGACCTCTATGGACACCAACATCTAGACCCCTAAGAACACCAGGTTTTATGGTTTTACTAATGAGTCCACAAATCAGATTCTAATGATGTTTGAGCCTCAACAGTTGGTGAAATGTCAACCAAAGACTGTATTTTAGTAGGAAACATGGATCCTTCCATAGATATACACTGAGACGAAATTTCTGAGGCCGAACACAACCCTGGTTTGAAAATTTTGGAAGTCCTTCCATTTTCAAGAGCCAATAATTATCATTATTGTCATTTTGGACATTTTTAACTCATTTTCAACAGGTTTAACGTCGGGTACAGGAACTTTCTGGGGCACCGTTGCCACCCTTGTTTAAAAATTCTGCACTTTCTTCCATTTCCAAGGGCCAGTAATTAAAAACATGTTTCCCAATGAAGCCATTTAATCATTTGGATCTGCTAGAAACTATCCTGTCTATGTTCCCACTAAATTTCATGGCTGTGGGAGTTTTATTTCTGGAGATATCGAACCCTCAAAACGGCTTCACAGGTACGACTAAGAACAGAACAACCACAGGGTCTGAAAACAGGGAATTTCCCAATTCACACCCTGAACAAAACGGGTCGTTGCCTTGACGATAAAAGGTGCAAAGTAGCTGCCACATCACCAGACCTCATTTCAAATAATCAATAAAGGTGAGTAAAGATCTTTCAGAGCGCAGATGAAATAGGTTGAAATGCACATGAGGAAAATGGATCGGAGTTTTCTTAGTTTTCTTCTGTGTATCTTCTGTCTTTGCTTCTAGAAGACCTGCTGATAAAAGGACGGCTTTGCTCTCAAACAGCTGCCACCACACAAACTGAGCAAGCAGCTCCGTTTCTGCTGCTCGTCTCCGTTTAAATATTCATCACTTCAGCCGGGAAACAGCCGAACGTTTAACTTTTACAAGCCAAATAAACAGCGACGAGCCAAAGCTGGGATTCTGGGCTCCTGCCAGAGACCCAGCGAGGCCGTTCTCGGGTTTTCTTTGGCAGACGTCCTCGACAGCTTCCGCCGGCGTTTTATCTCCAGCCGTGTCTCGGTGTAAAAGTGGCCTGATAACATATTGTGAGTGGGCGGCGGCGGGCAGCTCTCCTGCCATTAGCGGCGTTCGCAGCAGCTCGACGCGCAGGACGGAGAACCTTTGTAATTGAAACTGATTGGCTCGCAATGAGGTTTGGGATTCGGTGCTTTCCTCTGGAGCTTTCTGGTGGGCAGCGGCGGAGCTTCCTGCTCTGGTCCGACTGTAACTCGATGAGTAATGAGGCTGAAACATGAGCCATGAAAATCAATAAAGAGCCCCCGCTGCGGACGCTGACGACAAGTTTTCTCTCGGCGTAATTTAGTGAGAAAGTCGGGCTGCTTTGATCAGCACTTTGAAAGTCAACGCAGGGAAGAAAACTCACTTATTTGCGAGACGCCGTCGGGCCGTGATGAATTACAGGTAATAAGTTGTGTAACGGCGACTGTAAAGGCAGCGGCGGAGACAACAGCCGCGGCGTAACTCTGAGTTATTGCTCACAAACTAAAAGAGCTCAGCTGGAAGCAACATGAAATGGCATTTTGATGGTGTCTCGCTTCCGCAGTACAAAGTGCAATCAAGTGGAGCTGAATTGTGTAGCCGGCTGGCCTGTTTGGATTAATCAGATCATGTGGATGCAGTCACATAAAACCGACCACGGAGGCCAAAGTCTGCTCCCCAAGAAGTGAAACCTTCAATGCAGCTTTGTTTAGGGAAGACGAGGTGTTCACATCATCTTCTTTTCTGTCTGTATCTTCCTTTTTCTTGCAGTCTTTGTGCATCCCTCCCGTCATTTGAGGCCCTTTGTCATCATTCCTCTGCTTTCTGCACGGCTCTGGTGGCAGAAATCAAGTCTTTAGCTTCAGCTGTGGCTGTTGCCAGGCAACCAGAGAAAGAACTTCCTGGTGACGTTTAACGGGGCTAATATTCTGCTTTATTTTTGTTATTTTTCAAAAGAAAGAAGAAAAAAAGATCCCATTAAGGCCCCGTCTACACGAAGATGAGCCAAGGCCTAAACGCACCAGTAGTCCATCCAGCCTGTGTATCGTCCAGACCAGTGGTTCTCAACTGGTCCAGCCTCAGGATCCACTATGTCTCTACTAAATTGAAGTTTGCTGTTCCTGTTATCACATTAACCTTTATTTGGATGTAGTCCAACGCATTTTGATACAACTTGGAACAACTAAGAACAGGTTTTCACATTTACTTTAGTCGGACTCAAGTTATGTTCTAATTAGTGCTGTCAATCGATTAAAATTTTTAATTACGATTAATCGCAAATTAATCGCACATTTTTTATCTATTCTAAATGTCCCTTGAATTATCATTTTATATGAGGAGGAGGCAGAGAATTCGCGTCAGCTGTGTTTGGCCATCAAGTGGTATTACAGACTAGATATGCTACGATGAGAACTCGGTTCACTCTGACAACACACGCAGATAACTTTGGTCTTGTCAATCGTCATGCGGCACCCCAGGCCGCCGTCACCTGGTGGAGCATCTGCATCAGCAGCACGCGGTTCAGGACGTGGAAAAGGAGCCGATAGAAAGGCGAGCGAGAATATTGTTGCTGTACCACCACCAGCAGGAGATCCTGTCTGACTCCCACGGCGAACACCTCGCCCTCGACCTCGCCAACGATGCCCCCGCCCCGCCCCACCGACCCCCGCCTGCGTTAATCTCGCGATAAAAAAATTGACGCCGTTAAAATTGATTTGCGTTAACGCGTTAACGCGATATTTTTGACAGAACTAGTTCTAACTAATCCTAGATAATGATAGAGAACAGAAGAACCCTCCTGTGGAAGATCTGATGATTATTCTCTGTACTGTTTTAGTCCATTCATGGCAGGTTCCATGTGTTCCAACATGTCTGAGGGATCATAGCTGACCCTCAACACTGCTGCTGTTGTTAATTTGGTTTGTTTTCAAGCTGTCTGTGATTCACCGAGACCCCTGTCCCCATCGAGTTCTTGTTCCGAGGACAGAACGTGTCGCTGAAGGAGCTCTGGCAGTCTTTATCTCGCTGACCTAGTTGTGTAAAGCACCAGGAGGGTAAATGGTCCCAAACCGCGGCTAAACTTGTCTCAGCTGCTTGTTAAGTTCTGGCGGCGCCGGCGGGAAAGACGAGTCGGCAGGGACGCGCTGATCCGCTGACTCAGGAGAACACTGGCTGGAAAAGAACCAGCGGCGGACGAGTCGGCGTGTCGTCCTCCAGCCGACAGCGGGACTCCAGAAAAAGAAACGAACGGCCTCCTTCGGGGAGGTTATTATATCCGGCCACGCTGCCTGATCCCAAATGGGTTCCTCAACAGCCACATCTGATTTTGTCACTTTGCAACGACCAGATGAGCCTTAAGGAAGGAAGCGTGGCGTGAAACATGTATGTTCAGGTCAACAAACGGCGCCAGAGGAACAAATGGACGGTGTGTGTGTTTGGAACAGAAGTGGAACCAGTTCCTCAGCTCCTCTGGATATTTCTGATGTTTATTTCAGGCTTAATTTGGATTTTTTTAGCATTGTGAAATGTTGTTTTCTCATATCCCAGTTGGGGTCAGAGCTCAGGGTCAGCCATGATACGACCCCTGGAGCAGGAAGGGTTAGGGGCCTCACTCAAGGGCCCGACATTGGAGGCACTGGGGTTTGATCCTCTGACCTTCTGATCAGTAGCCCAGAGACTTAAGGCTGGTTCACACTACAGGATAATGGGGCCGATTGTTGTCCTGATCTCCTTATGATCAAATCCAGCAAAGGCCTGACTGTCTGATGTTTGCAAACCACATGGTGTCTGATGTTCCTGTGGGGTGTTAGGAGTGACTTTGTCCGGTCCGATCCGCTCGGAAGGAGAGATCGTAGATAATGAACATGTTTAATATTTGTGTCTATAAACCCTGTAGTGTGTGGGGCGAGCACGCTCAGTGTTTGATGTCACGTGTACCAGATTTAAGCCAATCAGAACACGAGCTGAGTCAGCTGACTGACGGAACAGGAAGTAAAAACAAACCAGTAGAGTTACCATCGCTAAAAATTTAACCAGATTAATCATGATGATGGATTAATCCACATTAACACATCAATTTTGACAGTCCTAAAACATCTCTGCCCCTCGGCTCAGAGATCTGGATGGTCTGATGGAAAAACAGCTTCAATTCTAGTAACGCGCCGCATTTTTGGCAGCAACGGTAACGACGTTATAATGATGGGAAGAGTAATCAGATTACTGGTTACTGAAATAAGGAACGCCGTTAGTAATGTCGTTATTTATAGCGCCATTATTCCATCATGTTTGTTTAAACTGAAGTCACATTTGACTACGCGAGATTTGGAATATTAAACGTGAAGAACCTGATAGTCTGAGGGTTCGAGAACGTCTTGGTTTGAGAACGTTCCTCCTCCGTTTTCATGAAACATCATCTGTGTTCCTCTGAATGTTGATGTTTAAACATTAAATTAACTTTACAGGAACGTTATTAGAAATGAAAATGTTCTTGAAATTAATTCATTCTTTGAAGTTTTGATTAAAACTTACTAGTTGTTATCCAGCGTTGAGGGAACGTTCCCTGCAGATAGTCCTGCATGTTCTGACAGAACATATTTCATGTATATTGCAGTTTGTGGTGGAACCGGGACAACATGTGCAGCAGCTCCAGCGATATAAAAGAACCGAAACACTGAGGAGCAGAACAGTTCCTGGACTGTGATGAGACCCGGAGAGACGTTCTCCCCCCCGTCCAGCAGCCAAGGATGATGAAGGGGATGATGAAGGCCGAGGACCCCCTCGTGGAGCTCGACTGAAGGAGTTCCATGTTCTCCGCTGGGAACCCTCCAGCTCCTCCTGTTCCTCGCTGCACAGAAACAGATTCAGATTCAGCTCAATCCCATAATCCTGTTTCCTGTTTAAAGCAGGCTCGGTTCTTCAGCTGGTCGGGGGTTTTAGGGTTCATGGGGGGCTGCGAGGACAATGGTTCTCCTGGGTTCTCTTTAGTTCATCCAGTCGACGCACAGACCAGCAGAAAGGGAAGCAGCTTTCATTCTAGCTTTAGTTCTAGAGGGAGGGAAGTGAGATCACAAGTTCTCTGGGTGGATGTCAGTGAAGACATAAAGAACATGAAGACAAAAGAAATGAAAGACGTCAACTCAGCACACGACTTATCCAGTTTTAGAAACACAGCAGCCGTTTCTGTCTCTGGAGAACTTTGACTGGACTGCAGTACAGGAACGTCTTAAGAGGAATGTTTGTTATATAGAACGTCAGGACATTTTGAGGGAACACATCACTGAGCGTTCTTCATAAGATGTTCCCACACTGATGACAGAAGAAGGATGTCGAAACAAAGGTGGAACATTTTGTCTGCAATGTTCTGAGGATGTTTACCTCCACCAAGGAGGTTATGTGATGGCCGGCGTTGGTTTGTTTGTTTGTTTGTTTGTGCGCAAAATAACTCTAAAACTCATGCATGGATTTGGATAAAATGTTCTGGAAATGTGTGAAATGAGACAAAGAACAAATGATGACATTCTGGGACTGATCCGGATCACCGTCTGGATCCAGGATGTTTTTTAATCTAAGTGTAACCAGGTGGACAATTAAATAAAGATAAAGATAAAGATAAAGATCAACTTTATTAATCCCGAAGGAAATTCTGTTGCCAGAGTACAGTAGAAGCACAAACACAAAGAGAAGAACAGTGCCTTAATAAGAAAAATAAAATACAATAAAATAAAATAAAATAAAATAAAATAAAATAAAATAAAATATATACATATATACAGTAGTTTGAAAAGTGACAAGTGTGTTTATGGTATGGATTGCACATAGTGTTGAGTCATAAATGAGTCCAAGTCAGTGTTGCATAGGTGTGTTCATTGTGTATCCCCCCTGCAGAAAGGGGAGGAATTATACAGTCTGATTGCCACAGGTAGGAAAGACCTCCTGTGGCGTTCTGTGGTGCACCTCGGTGGTCTCAGTCTACGGCTGAAGGTACTCTGGCAGGACTTAAGTGTTTCATGCAGGGGGTGAGAGGTGTCATCCAGGATGCTGAGCAGCTTCCTCAGCATCCTCCTCTCTGACACCTCCACCACAGACTCTAGCTCCACCCCCAGGACAGAGCCAGCTCTCCTGATGAGCTTGTTAAGTCTGTTGGTGTCGGCTGCCTTCAGCCTGCTGCCCCAGCACACTACAGCGTAGAAGATGACGCTGGAGACCACCGAGTGATAAAACATCTGCAGCATGTTTCTGCAGACGTTGAAGGATCTGAGCCTCCTGAGGAAGTACAGTCGGCTCTGACCCTTCTTATAAACGGCATTTGTGTTCACAGTCCAGTCCAGTTTGCTGTCTATGTGGACACCCAGGTATTTGTAGTGGTCTACAATGTCGACCTCTGTTCCGTTGATGGAGACTGGGTTCAGACGGGTCCTCAGTCTCCTGAAGTCCACCACCAGCTCCTTTGTCTTAGAGACATTGAGCTGTAGGTGATTAAGTCCGCACCACTCCACAAACCTGTCCACCACACTCCTGTACTCGGTCTCCTGGTCTCTGCTGATGCAGCCCACAATGGCAGAGTCGTCTGAAAACTTCTGCAGGTGGCAGGACTGTGACCAGAACCTGAAGTCTGAGGTGTAGAGTGTGAACAGGAAGGGAGACAGGACCGTCCCCTGTGGCGCCCCCGTGCTGCTCACAATGGTGTCAGAAGTAGTGTCCCCAAGCCTCACATACTGTGGGCGGCCTGTGAGGTAGTTGTTGATCCAGGCCACCAGTGGAGCCTCCACCTTCATGTCCAGCAGCTTATCACTGAGCAGGGCAGGCCGGATGGTATTGAACGCACTGGAGAAGTCAAAAAACATGACTCTCACAGTGCTGCCTGCCTCCTCCAGGTGGGAGTAAGCTCTGTGCAGCATGAAGATGATGGCATCTTCCACTCCCCTATGGGGCTGATACGCAAACTGCAGGGGGTCCAGTAATGATCCGACGACTGTGCGGAGGTGCCTCAGGATGAGCCTCTCCAGTGACTTCATAACATGTGACGTCAGGGCCACAGGTCTGTAGTCACTAGGTGTGTTGGGATTCTTCTTCTTGGGCACAGGAACCAGGCATGAGGTTTTCCATCGCTCAGGAACAACCATCTGGCTCAGGCTCAAGTTGAAGATGTGCTGGAAAATCCCACACAGCTGAATAGCACATCCCTTCAGCACTCTGGGGCTGAGACCATCCGGGCCCGCAGCCTTTCCCGGTCGAAGGCGACTGAACTCTTTTCTCACATCCTCAGCCGTGATGGTGATGGTAGAGGAAGGAGAGAGCCCCGGTTGTGGTGGGGAGCAGGAGGGCTGAGGTGTCTGGGCAAGAGCAAGCAGAGATGTTGAGGAGAATGAGGGTGCAAGGGAGAGGGGGGAGGGGGGACAGGGGTGTGGGTGGGGAGAAGTTGGTGGGAGGATGGGGGTGGTGGTGATAGAGGTGTGAGGTGAGTGCACCGGGGAGGTGGAGCAATGAGAGGAGCCGGGGGATGGGTGGGCAGAGTCCATGTTGTCAAACCTGTTGAAGAACAGGTTTAGCTCATTGGCCTCATGAAGGTCTCCTTCCAACATCTGGTCCGCCTTCTTACCATGACCAGTGATGACTGGGGTTGAATGGGGTTTACTCTAAAAGCCACCAGAGGGCACTCTTGTTTTTGGGGTAACCCCCTCTGACCACATGACATTTTGGGTCTCCACGTGACAGACAGCGACAGTGACGGAGTTCTCTTTCCTTCCTGAGCGACATACGCACGGTTGGGCCGGCATTCTTATCTCCGGTTGTCTAAGAAGCTGGGAGGCTGTTAGGAGCTGCCGCGCTAGAGGCCGCGCCTGTTCATTAGGTCGGATGGGGTGAAGGCCGCATTGTTGGTAGGACATTTGAACTGTATGTAATTACATTTGTATCTGTAACGTTCCATAGAAAATATGTGAATTGGGAGATTGTGTTGGGGGTGGACTGAAGCTCCTTGGTGGAGGTCTGAGCTCTCTGAGGGCTTTTCTAGTTTAAGGATATTGTGAGTAAACACATTATTGAATGATCTTAATATAAAACATTCTCCTAGTGTTCCATGATATCAAAGGAAAAATGTTCTCAGAATGACATTATGAAAATGTTTTCCAGATGTTAAAGTTTCAGATGACAGAACATGTTTTAATCAAGTGGTGCATTAGAGGTGGAACATTTATCTTTTTGTTGAGGGAACGCATTATAGAATGTTCCTACTAGAACATGTTCTCAATGCAACATTCAAACAACATTTTCAAGATGTTACTGAGAACTCAAATGACAGGAAGTTAATGTGGCACAACAGTGGAACAAACCTGGCTGCAATGTTCTGGGGATGTTTTGGGGATGTTGCTGAGGGAACACATTATAGAACGTTCGTCTGTCAAATAATCTCACAAGGTTCTATCAGAACAAAGAACAAGAAGATTCAAGAAATATCTTCCAGATCTCAAAGGATCCCTGTCATTTAATGTATATAACTAAATGTGGAACATTCTGCCTGAAACGTTCTTGTGCGTCATGTTTTAGCCTTTACACTTTGTTTTTGTTTTACTTTTAAATCTTACATGTCTTGTTCTTGTTAACACTCCAATATTCCAACAGGTTGATAACATGATGAGTTTATTTCATTTGATAAAACAGGAACAACCCAGCTGACGGTGTTACGAAGCTTCAAAGTGAAACAGAACCTCAGGCCTCAGAAACCAGAGGCGAGTCATTTTGTACAAGTGGATGAAGAATCAAACCTCCTTCAGACGTCGCGACGTGAGGAAACATTATGCAGATTAATAAGAGGAGAAGGAGAAGAAGAAGGAACCTCCGGCTTTGATCTGAAATAAGACGCCTCTTATGAAACTACTCCGGCTACAAAGCCAGGCCATCTTTCAATCTGCGCTTGTGAAGAAACAGACAGGCGAGGGAAGACGGCGGGTAAATCCTCTTTTTTTTTTGGTTTGTTCGATGAAACGAGACGCTTTGATTAGCGCCGCTGAAGGGCAGCTCTTAATTCTCAGAGAATTCAACCTTGGGTCTGGGAGATTTCTTCAACTGGTATTTGTTGGACATATTTCAAGGAGAATATTAGTCTCAAGCTGCTGTAGAATGAAGCATATATCCTAGAATAATGAGGCGCTGCTGTAAGAACAGCAGAGAAATGGTTTATTTGGCTGTTTAAGCTAAAAGTTCAGTGTTCCAAAGTGTTTTCTAGTCATAAATATTATAATCAACGTTAGAAATTCATTTTAAATATGGGGGTTAAGACCCTGTAGTGTTATTTATGATGTGAGTGGTTTCATATACAGGATTAAAACTCTAGAAAGATAATATAAAGTACTACACACATTAAAGGCTGAGACCCTGCAGTGTTATTAATTATGGAGAATAATCTCACTAATGTAATAATGCAGCTAAGACTCCACAGAGTTATTACTTAGAACTAAACTAATTAAAGCAACTAACCTGACGAAGTTTTAACTCGACAAAAATATCCATGAAAACCCAACGAATCCAAGAGTTCCCCGGATCCCCTGAGCAAGCTTTGGCCGGCGTTGGTTTGTTTGTTTGTTTGTTTGGTTGTTTGTGTGCAAAATAACTCAAAAACTCATGGATGGATTTGGGTGAAATTTTCAGGAAATGTGTGAAATGGGACAAGGAACAAATGATGACATGTTGGGACTGATCCGGATCACCGTTTGGATCCAGGATTTTTTTTTTTAATGTAAGTGTAACCGGGTGGACAATTAAATGCGGTTTACTCTAAAAGCCACCAGAGGGCACTCTTGTTTTTGGGGTAACCTCCTCTGACCACATGACATTTTGGGTCTCCACGTGACAGACAGCGACAGTGACGGAGTTCTCTTTCCTTCCTGAGCGACATACGCACGGTTGGGCCGGCATTCTTATCTCCGGTTGTCTAAGAAGCTGGGAGGCTGTTAGGAGCTGCCGCGCTAGAGGCCGCGCCTGTTCATTAGGTCGGATGGGGTGAAGGCCGCATTGTTGGTAGGACATTTGAACTGTATGTAATTACATTTGTATCTGTAACGTTCCATACAAAATATGTGAACTGGTAGATTGTGTTGGGGGTGGACTGAAGCTGCTTGGTGGAGGTATGAGCACTCTGAGTGCTTTTCTAGTTTTTATTTAGTTACAGTCGTCCCTCGTCATATCATGGTTCACTGTATCGTGGATTTTTACACTGTATATAAAATACATAGCATACAGCAGGTGAGTAGACCCACGTATGGAAAACGCAGCTACGGCCGCTTCCTCTTGAGCTAGTCGGTCTGATTGGTTGGTGGTGATGGAAGCCAGCCAGAACCTTTGGTCCCACACGGTGCGTGGATTTGTAGTATTAGTCAGTCCCTCCCGGATTTCGCGGGCGTTTTTTAAGATTGTTGCGGCCTAAAATGTCTGAATTTGCGGCAGCTTTTCTAAAAATTTGCGATGTCTTTTTGGACAAAAAGTTGCAGTGTTTTTTGTTGGTAAGTGAGAGACGTTACTATGGCACATGTCTACATCTTCAAACCATAAACAAGGAAGTGAATTCGGTGACGTACGTGCATTAAGTTTGCGCTGGGGACTGCTATGATGAGAAGCCCCTGACTGCAGTGTGCAGTTTGGGGCGGGAGCTCAGCGTTCAACTCTACTTCATTTAGCAACAGTTTGGTGACAATCTGACTAACCCTCACCCTGCAGGCGTATCTAATGCAATTCAGAGTGGAACCAAATACAGGTTTACGACTATGCTAGGAGCGTAAGATGGAGCTTGTTTTTACTGTCCCCGGCGGAGTCAAATGTTAGATTCAGCCAATAGCATGACGACTTTGAGCCACGTTGAGCTCCCGCCCTGAACTGCACGCTAGAGTCAGGGGTACCTCACAGGAGGCTGGCCAAAATTGCGGAAAAGTCGCGGTGATTGGATGAAATTGCAAGGTAGCGCAGAATTCATGGAGATTGGTTGAATTTGCGTTAATTGTAACGATCGCAACATCGCGAATTCCTGGAGGGACTGATTAGTGGTACATGTGCTGTATAATACTGGTGGCCCAGCTCTAGTAGTCATCTGGTTTTGCTTCGCAGGTCAAATATAATTACACTGCGGGCCAAATTTGGCCCGCGGGCCAGAGTTTGACACCTATGATCTAAACTGTTGGTACCAGATCACATGGACATTGGTGGCAAACAGCTTTCGTCCGATGATTTCATCCTGTTGCAGCTGTTTTACTTACTTACTTCCTGTTATGACCCTCACTGAACCTCGCCAGTGACTTTGCTAAAAACATACTCAGCATGAGGCCAGCGGTTCACGCGACCATGAAAACCAACGGGATCCTTCCCCTCGGACGCTCTGATGCGCCCAGTAAATCAAATTCCGCTAACTGCAGGACGTCGGCTGCTCGTTATTTTTGCTCAGACAAGCTTTATGTTATTGTTTCTGCTAATAAACAGAAGTGGCCGCGGTCCGGGCTGTGGCGACAAGATATTCCTTTTCCTGGGTAGAAATGCCAGAATATGCAGACGGCAGTTAGAGGAGATAAAAAAATCAATAAAAAACTTTGAGCACTGTGCTGGCAGAATGTTGGAGCTGCACTGGAATAGTAATAACAGCAATGATTGGCAGCAGCAGGTATTCAGTGCATGAATAATATGTGGAAACCGGTCTTCTGCAGTAAACCGACTGAGATAACTTTTGAGTCTCCTCCAAATTAGATCCCTGGGACCACCTGGAGGTCCCGAGAGCCGGGCCGCTGCAGAGATGCTAATTGGACCTTGTCTTTCTCACTCCGTCTTCCATCCATGCGTCTCCTTGTGTGGGATGATCAAGGTCTCAATTACAGCAGATTCGTGTTGTGTGGGAGCAGCAGAGCTAATGACGACGCCGGTTTTTTTTCACGGCAGGCAGGCTGAGGAAGAGTTCAAACGGAGGAAGGAGATGAGAAACGCAGCGGTGAAAGTGAAGAAGAAGCTGCAGCGGAGGGGTTAGCTTCAGTGTTCACTACAGTCAGAGCTGTTTGTGAGGATTTCTACTGTAAGGTCCTACTTTCTTACTGTTGCTCTGGAGCTCTTTTAATGTTAGACATTGAAACGCTGACTTTGGTGATCTACTGACCTTTTATCTTGTAGCGCCAACATACACCGATCATGTTGGTGCAGCCTGATGTGTGGCAAATATTTCTGTTTTAAAGATGTGTTTAAAGAGTTACATGATTTCAGTTCATCGCTGCAGCTGTTCCATAGTTTAACTCCTTTTACTGAGACACAGTGACGTTCCATGTTGGTTCTCACTGGTTGTTTTGTGAACATGAACATTCCTCGGAGGTGATGTTTGCCTTCTCTCAGCTGGAAAAACCTTTGGATGCTGTTTGGTAACTGTTGATTTTTAACTTTGATCAGATCCTTAAATCTTAATGTGTTAAGTTTGATGAAGAGTTGGTTTGTTGGTTTTATCGATGCTTTAAATTAAACGCTTCAATCAAGATTTAACTGCTTCTTTTTTCTACCACTAGGGGGCAGTGGTGGTGCAACGGTTCAGTCCCTGGGCTGCTGATCAGGAGGCCAGAGGATCGAACCCCAGTGTTGTTGGGCCTTTAACCCTTCCTGCTCCAGGGACGTTGTACCATGGCTGACCCTCAGCTCTGACCCCAGCTGGGATGAGAGAAAATAACATTTCACAAAGCTGTAGAAATGTACTCATGACAATAGAAGTTTCTTCTTCTTCTTCTTCTTCTTGCTGCTAAACTTTATTTGTCATCTTCAGACTTCTACTATTGTGCTTCATGACAGTGAAGTTTACGGAAGCCCTAAGCGGCCATGGTCCAACTTAATTTTTTCACTCTGTTTTCTCGTTATAACGACGTAATTTTGTCGTTATAGTGAGAAAACAAAGTCATTTTCTCGTTATAACGACTTAATTTTCCGGTGAGTTACAAAGTGACGAGTGTCCAGGGACCACCTGCAAATTTCAAAACCGCTGCAACAGCGAAAAGAAACATGACACAAATATCCAATAACTTCACTCTACTGTCCTGTAGTGTCACCAGAATCACTGCAGACATCAACTGAAACTACAGTTGTTTATGATCTGACAATGTGTCACTAATGAGTTATTGATGCTGGAAGTCTGAATCTGTGAACATCTTTCCAACTTTAACAAACTCTCAGTCGGTAGTGTGCAGCGGTGGCAGAGCTCCTTCTGGTCTGGAGGGTTGGTTTCACTTTGTACCTCACTGGAAAATTAAGTCGTTATAACAAGAAAACGACTTTGTTTTCTCGAGAAAACGAGATAATTTTGTCGTCATCACAAGATAACGGATTTTGTTTTCTCATTATAACGACAAAATTATGTCATTATAACAAGAAAACAAAGTGAAAAATTAAGTTGGACCATGGCCACTTAGGGCTTCCGTAGAAGTTGACTCTGATCCCTCTGATCTCGTTTATTTGGCTGACAAAGCCTCCTTTAGGTTGCTTCAGAATATCTACGGCTACTGTGGCCTCCGTTCACTTCTCTCGGAGACCACAAGCGGCGGCGGGTTTTATTTTAATGATGCTACATTCTGTGTGTTTGCCTGCTGGTGTGAAGGAGGACGAATGTACAGCCGCTGTTTATCTCGTTATCTGGAACAGTGTTTAGGCTGCGGGTCGCTGCGTTTCCGCGGCCTGCTGGTTGAGGCTGCGGTCGCGCAGGTTGGAGCTTTTTTAGCGCGTTTATCCTCGTCGTGTTTCCACCAGTCTGAGGAGCTGCTTCTGCAAACCAGGTGCTTTTACGTTCATCCACTCAGCGCCTCGTCTCCTTCAGAAGACGAGTCATTTTGCGACGCCGAGACGCCTTGTCTGAGTTTCTTCCAAGGCTGTTTGTAAAAGAGTGTTTGTATCCGTGTGTCGCCTTCCTTTGAGGCACAAACTCAGACAGAGGAGGCAGAATAAAGAAGTTAGGGAAGATGAAGCCGAGCCGACCGGCAGCTCCAGGCGAACCTCGGCAGAACAGCGAAGATCTGCGGTAGCTGTTTGAACCCGTGACCCAGAATAATCGCTTTAGCTGCACGACTGAGTAAAGATGGATCCTTCTTCTTCTCCTCCACACTGATCTGGTATCAGCGAGCGCATCGGGAGTTTGTGTCATCGTAAAGAGGAGCCGCTCTCCGGGCCTCGGGACGCCCGCTCATCAATTATCATGCCTTTTAAAATAACAGTGATGTGTAACGGATGCTTTTATTCCAGGTCTTCTGGGGTTTGGTGTGATTAAAGGAGCTGCAGCTGATCGTAGAAACAACTGGAAAGATGCAGCAACTTCAGCTGTAGAGTGATTCCACATCAAATCAAACTAAGGACCCTCATCAGAATCAGTCTAAACGCTACATCTGGCTTTGTTCAATTTGTCTATAACCAACTTTGAGCATCAATATTATGGGATGTCTCATAGTTTCATGTCACAAAGAGACAAAACTGTCCCAAAGACGCCTGAAACAATCAAAACGAGACACAAAACTACACAGAGAAAGAAAAAGAAGACACAAAACAAGAGAAATGAGACACGAAATGCAAAGAAACAGACGCAAGATGTCAAAAGAGAGAAGAAAAATGACAAAAACGACCAACAAAATGACCACATTGAGACAAAACCGTCCGAAAGACGCCTGAAACGATCGAAACGAGACACAAAACAAGACAAAACAAGACAAACGGGACACAAAATGCCCAAATTTAGACACAAAATGAGAAAAACTACAGACGAAAGCACAAATAATAAGAGAAATGTGACACGAAACAAGAAAAACAAGACACCAAACGTCTAAAGAGAGAAGCCAAACGACAAAAATGACCAACAAAATGACCACAGAGAAAACAAACTGTCCCAAAGACATGTAAAACAATCAAAACGTGACACTAAATCACACACGACAAGAAAAACAAGACACAAAATGACAAGAGAGGGAAGCGAAATGACAAAAACGACAAACGAAACAACCACAGTTAGAAAAAACGGACCAAAAAACGTGACGGTAATTGACAAAAATGAGACTGAAAACGACGTAAAATCACAGAAAGAAGACAAAAAAATAACAAAGATGAAAACAAAGCAGCAAAAATCAGACGCAACACAAGAAAACGAGACACCAAATGCTTAAATTTAGACAGAAAACACGAAAAACAAGAGACAAAAGCACAAATAAGAGAAATGTGACACAAAACAAGAAAAACCAGACACTAAACGTCTAAAGAGAGAAAAAAAATGACAAAAACGACCAACAAAATGACCACAGTGATTAAAAACTGTCCCAGAGAAAAACAAAACGACATGAAACTGATGTAAAATCACAGAATGGAGACGGAAAATGACAAAGATGAAAACAAAACAACAACAATCAGAAAAACCAGACTCAGAATGACCAAATCAGTTCTACATCCATCCAGGTGTCCCAGTCTAAACACTACATCTGGTCTCTGTTTGGCGCCATTGGAGAAACCGCATAGGAGTGGAAACAGTCTTTATTATGCAGAGCTCAGTTTGAATTTGTGCCGCTGACCAACAGAAAGTCATTCGTTATTGTAGCTTTAGCTGGAAATAAGCTTCTAGACTAACACTGACCTCAATGTAGGGACACAGGTCCTGTTCAGCAAACAGTCTCGTCTCCATTCTGTGATTTTACATCAGTTTTGTGTCGTTTTGTTTTTCTCTGTGACAGTTTTTAATCACTGTGGTCATTTTGTTGGTCGTTTTTGTCGTTTTTCTTCTCTCTTTAGATGTTTGGAGTCTGGTTTTTCTTGTTTTGAGTCTTGTTCTTGGCTCTTTGTGTCTCATTTCTCTTATTTTTTGTGCTTTCGTCTCACGTTTTTCGTGTTTTCCGTCTAAATTTAAACATTTGGTGTCTCATTTTCTTGTGTTGCGTCTGATTTTTGCTGTTTTGTTTTCATATTTGTTATTTTTTTGTCTTATTTCTGTGATTTTACGTCGTTTTCTGTCTCGTTTTTGTCAATTAGCGTCACGTTTTGTCGTTTTAGGTCCGTTTTTTCTCACTGAGGTCGTTTCGTTTGTCGTTTTTGTCATTTCGCTTTCCTCTCTTGTCTTGTTTCTCTTGTCGTGTGTGATTTAGTGTCACGTTTTGATCGTTTTACGTGTCTTTGGACAGTTTTTAATCACTGTGGTCATTTGGTTTGTCGTTTTTGTCATTTTGCTTCTCTCTTGTTATATTTAGTGTCTGGTTTTTCTTATTTTGCGTCACGTTTTGGTCGTTTTAGGCGTCTCTGGGACAGTTTTGTCTCTTTGTGACATGAAACTGTGATACATCCCATGATACTGATGCTCCAAGTTGGTTGTAGACTGCGACACCTGGATGGATGTAAAACTGATCTGGGTTCAGTTTTCTAACACGTCCTGTGTCTGTCTGCTGGACTGATGAAGTTCTGAGGATCAGGAATGATGGAAAAAGTCCTTTAAGACGTGATAAATGTGGACCCACCTCTATGAAATTGAAGGAAATCTAATAGTCTGAAGGTAAAACTGTTCGGCTTCATTAAATACATTAAAGTGACTGTAGATAAAGGATCAACTGATTCTGAGGGGAACCTTTTTCATGTTTAACCTAATTAAATTCTGACACATTCATGATATCTGTATCGGTTTTATGTTAAGTTCCATTTAAGCATCCTTCTATTGTCCGTTATCAGTGGAATGAAACGCAGTTTTCATGACTGCCGTTGGACCTAATTAGAACATGAAGCTCAAACTCCTGCTTCTCCGTTAATCAGCCAGACGTCATTCTTTCCAGTTAACAGCACAGAGACGGAGAATAGATTCCTCCCCGAATGAGTCTTTGTGTCGACGTGGTCCATTAAAAGCTGGAGCTTCTCTGAGCATCACAGCGACTAATCTGATGCTCTGAAGACGAATCCGACCCATGTTAATTAAGGAACACAGACTAAACTCATTCATAGTAACACGCAGGACATGATGTATCCTGTTTACAAGCCAGTCCACCATTGTTTAAAACAGTTTTGTTTTTAAGTTGTTCTTAAATTAGACAACCCCTACTTTTTTTGTGAAAACATCCAAACGGGGTCGGTCCATGTCAGTTCACAAACACACTATTATCATTATTCATAAACGTGTCCACTGGGACCAAAATCTAACGTCTGTGAAATGTTTTGACTGTATTTTGAGGCTGTCCTAGAGTTTCTGCATATCCCCTTCAAAACAATGTCATCTTAGAAGCCTTTTAATGGTTTAATATCTCCAGAAATAAAACTCCAACAGCCATAAAATTTGGTGAGAACACAGACAGAATAGTTTCCAGCAGATTCAAATGACTGAATGGATCCAGCAGAGGACACATTTTTAATTACTGGACCTTGAAAATGGAGGTAAGTGCCATTTTTTCAAACAAGTATAGTACTGAGGCCCCAGAAAGTTTCTCTAAGTGTATAACTATTGATGGATCCATGTTTCCGACTTAAACTGGTGTCCTTAGGGGTCTAGACGTTGGTGTCCATAGGGGTCTAGATGTTGGTGTTCATAGGGGTCTAGACGTTGGTGTTGATAGGGGTCTAGATGTTGGTGTCCATAGGGGTCTAGATGTTGGTGTCCATAGGGGTCTAGATGTTGGTGTCCATAGGGGTCTAGATGTTGGTGTTCATAGGGGTCTAGATGTTGGTGTCCATAGGGATCTAGATGTTGGTGTCCATAGGGGTCTAGATGTTGGTGTTCATAGGGTCTAGATGTTGGTGTTCATAGGGTCTAGATGTTGGTGTTCATAGGGGTCTAGATACTGGTGTTCATAGGGAATTAGATGTTGGTGTTCATAGGAGTCTAGATGTTGGTGTTCATAGGGGTCTAGATGTTGGTGTTCATAGGGGTCTAGATGTTGGTGTTCATAGGGGTCTAGATGTTGGTGTCCATAGGGGTCCAGATGTTGGTGTTCATAGGGTCGAGATGTTGGTGTTCATAGGGGTCTAGATGTTGGTGTTCATAGGGGTCTAGATGTTGGTGTTCATTGGGGTCTAGATGTTGGTGTCCATAGGGGTCTAGATGTTGGTGTTCATAGGGGTCTAGATGTTGGTGTCCATAGGGGTCTAGATGTTGGTGTTCATAGGGTCTAGATGTTGGTGTCCATAGGGGTCTAGATGTTGGTGTTCATAGGGAATTAGATGTTGGTGTCCATAGGGGTCTAGATGTTGGTGTTCATAGGGGTCTAGATGTTGGTGTTCATAGGGGTCTAGATGTTGGTGTTCATAGGGAATTAGATGTTGGTGTCCATAGGGGTCTAGATGTTGGTGTTCATAGGGGTCTAGATGTTGGTGTTCATAGGGGTCTAGATGTTGGTGTCCATAGGGTCTAGATGTTGGTGTTCATAGGGTCTAGATGTTGGTGTTCATAGGGTCTAGATGTTGGTGTTCATAGGGGTCTAGATGTTGGTGTTCATAGGGGTCTAGATGTTGGTGTTCATAGGGGTCTAGATGTTGGTGTTCATAGATGTTGGTGTGGGGTCTAGATGTTGGTGTTCATAGGGGTCTAGATGTTGGTGTTCATAGGGGTCTAGATGTTGGTGTTCATAGGGGTCTAGATGTTGGTGTTCATAGGGGTCTAGATGTTGGTGTTCATAGGGTCTAGATGTTGGTGTTCATAGGGGTCTAGATGTTGGTGTTCATAGGGGTCTAGATACTGGTGTTCATAGGGGTCTAGATGTTGGTGTTCATAGGGGTCTAGATGTTGGTGTCCATAGGGGTCTAGATGTTGGTGTTCATAGGGGTCTAGATGTTGGTGTCCATAGGGATCTAGATGTTGGTGTTCATAGGGGTCTAGATGTTGGTGTTCATAGGGGTCTAGATGTTGGTGTTCATAGGGGTCTAGATGTTGGTGTTCATAGGGGTCTAGATGTTGGTGTCCATAGGGATCTAGATGTTGGTGTTCATAGGGGTGTAGATGTTGGTGTTCATAGGGGTCTAGATGTTGGTGTTCATAGGGTCTAGATGTTGGTGTTCATAGGGTCTAGATGTTGGTGTTCATAGGGTCTAGATACTGGTGTTCATAGGGAATTAGATGTTGGTGTTCATAGGAGTCTAGATGTTGGTGTTCATAGGAGTCTAGATGTTGGTGTTCATAGGGTCTAGATGTTGGTGTTCATAGGGGTCTAGATGTTGGTGTTCATAGGGGTCTAGATGTTGGTGTTCATAGGGGTCTAGACGTTGGTGTTCATAGGGTCTAGATGTTGGTGTCCATAGGGTCTAGATGTTGGTGTTCATAGGGTCTAGATGTTGGTGTTCATAGGAGTCTAGATGTTGGTGTTCATAGGGGTCTAGATGTTGGTGTTCATAAGGGTCTAATGTTGGTCTTATATGTGTAGAGTTACAAGCAGCTTCCATGTTGTCTTCATGTAGAAATTTAACAACAATATGATGGTTAATTTATCTTACTGTAAACTCAGATACTTGTACTTCATGTCAGAACAGATAAAACTGGAACTTTGTCTTGAAAAAACTTGACACCCATCAGATTCTACTGATGTTAGAGCCTCAACAGTTGGAGAAATGTCGACCAAAGACTGTATTTTAGTAGGAAACATGGACCCATCGCTATATAAACACTTCTGGGACCACAATACCAGCCTCAATTGAGAATTTTGCACTTTCTTCCATTTTCAAGGACCAATAATTCCTCTGCTGGACACCTTCAATCATTCTGATCTGCTGGAAACTGTTCTGGCTGTGTTCTCACCAGATTTCACGGCTGTTTGAGTTTTATTTCTGGAGACTCTTAATAGTGGCTTCACGGGTAAAATGCCTCTTTGATGGTGAAAACATGAAATTCTCAAAATTCAGCCTTTAATATTAGTTTTCCGTCCCTGAGCTGAGTAAACTCTGTGGTCAATTACGACATCAAAACTCTGTTTAAATAAGGAGTCTCATCCCTCTTTGTGTCGGCCTTTGAAAGAAACATGAAGTGCAAGACGATGCCGCACAAGAGCTTCCAACACGGCACAAAGATGAGGCGAAGTAAACCTGTTTTGTTATTTATAGAGGGTGGGGAGTCTCGTCGGCGCCGCTTTTCTCCGGAAACACAATCTCCTCATTTCTGCTCCGAACACTTTAAATGTAAATTCGGTGTCGGGGTTCAGGCCCGCCGTGGATTCGGCATCGTCGGTTCTGAAAAACATCCACAGCTGCTCCGTTCATCCGATTTCCTCCAAAAGGCCCCAGATGCTTCGGAGCAGCCGAGGCGAACGCTCACACCAGTTGTATTCCCGGTCCTGAAGCCCGTCCAGATGGCGGTTTTCATCAAAGGGAGCCTCTAATTTGATTTGGCATCAATAATTTCCACCAGGCATCAAAGAGGGGTCAATAATTTAATAAGGCAAAAAAGTTCAATTAGGAAGAACATCAGTCACAAGTTCGCCATTTATTGTGATTTGTCTTGCTGTGAGGTCTGAAGAACTATCAGAGCTGCTCTTTAACACATTTCTTCATTACACTATGTGACATTACAGCAACGTTTTATCAAAAAAATAAATAAAAATTATCTAGTATTTGGTTAAATTTGCACATTTTCTCCTCAATCAGGCTCTTCTGGTTTCTCTTTGACTCCTCTGGACTGAATTAAACTAAATGTGTTGGTTTCCTGACTCAGACTTGTTTCTCCATCAGTCCACAGGTTCTTGATGGTTTAAGTCAGGGCTTTGGGGGGACCAGTCTAGAACCTTCATTCCAGCCTGATGGAACCATTTCTTCACCACTTTGATGTGTTTGGGCTCATTGTCTGGTTGGAACATCCAGCTGTGTCCCAGATCAACCTTCTGCTGATGGTTTTAGGTTCTGATCCTCCTCCTTCATTGTTCCATTGACTTTGTGTGAAGCTGCAGTTCCACAGAGCATGATGCTGCCACCTCCATGCTGATGGTAGGTCTGGTGTTGTTGGGGTTAAAAAGAGTCCAAGACCCACCCAGGACAGTCAGAAACCGGTCCTGAAAATTCAAATACCAGTGAAAAATCAGGACCAAAACCAAACCTAAACCAACTTTAAATCACATCAAAACCAGGTCCCAAACCAGCCCAGAACCAAGACTGAAACCAAACAAGAACCTGTCCCAACAAAGTCCAAAGCCAGTCCAAAACACAGTCTGGAATCAGGACTAAAGGACTTGTAGAAAGCCCCAGAGCATGATGCTGCCACCTCCATGCTGATGGTAGGTCTGGTGTTGTTGGGGTTGAAGGCCTCACCTTCTCTCCTCAGTCTTTGTTCCATCTGACCTCAGAACTTTCCTCCAGAAGGCCTTTTCTTTGTCCATGTGATCAGTGGAGCTTTAAGGTTCTGCTTCTAGAGGAAGAACTTCCTTCTTCATGGAGCCTCTCAGCTCATGTTGATGTCCAACCCTGTGGACACTGACAGCTGTGTTCCAGCAGCTTCTGGTTCATCCAGACCTGCTTTCTGCTGGTTCCTGGTTGACTCTGGACCATCCTGACCAGGTGTCTCTCAGCAGCAGGTGGTAGTTTGTGTTTCCTTCCTGATGGTGGCAGCAACACACCTGGACCATGAACTTTATACTACAAACAGATGATTCTAGGACCTGAAGCTGCTTTGAAACGGCTCCAAGGGACTTTCTGACTGGTTCTAGTCGGTGATTTGCTTCTTCAGATCTTTGCTGAGCTCCTCAGACTTTAGTGTCTGAGTCTAATGAGTGGATCAGTGGTTCTATTTAAACTGGCTCAAAGGAGTCAGCAGCTGTAGTCGATTATAATCACTAATGAGAAGTTAAGGGGCCATGAAACTAAGAAAATATGATTAAAAAAACTTCCTAAATCACCAAAACTGATAATTAAAGTTGCTGTATTTATATGACCCAGAAGATTTGTCATATTTCCAGAGGACCTTTGATCAATATATGAAATAACTAAAACGCATGATTGTTTTTGTGACAAAGATTCGTGGGTTTCAAATATTTCAACATATAAAGAATTCAGAGTTCTAGAAGTCATTGGTAACATAAGACTGCCATGATGTACATGGTCTTAACAAGTGGATGTAAAGTTTAAGTCATGATTGTACCCTTTAAACATTCTGAGAACATCAGATCAAATCTTTAAAACATTATTAGTACTTGTAGATGATGTCAGTCGATGTTGTGGGAACATTTCCTGCTTCCTGGGAATCCTGCCAACGTGAGATGTTTAACTCCAAAGAGGTTTTGTTTGTTGTTGTTGTTTCTGTGTCATTGAGAGCTCCTAGTGATGACTGGGTTTTCTTCACCATTGCGTTGTTGGATTTATTTCAGGAGCAGTGATCTGCAGCGGTGGTAATTTTAGCTTTCCAGAAACGTGCAAAGAAAACTCCCTCCATCGGCATCAGGTTGAGGCGAGCAGCAGCTTCCCGGTGAGCAGGACTGAGCCTCTCTATATTTAGAGCAGAACAGAATTTCCTCGCTGATTTTGCAGAGCTCTTTACCGGCGTAGCAAAATGCTAATGTGCTGGGAACAAGCTCCTGGGAAACAGCTGCTGAGACCTCAGAGGACTGACAAGAACTTATTTCAGGCTGCATATATTTGTCAGGCAGGGGCGGACTGGCAGCGGAAAGCAGCCCGGGAATTTGAAACACCAAATTCAAACTGATGCAACTTGTTTTGAATGAATCCATTCACCTCCTCCATGCCTTGTAAGTTCTTTTTCAGAGTCATGAAATCAGCAAAACCAGCCTCATATGTCAACATGGATGCAGCTTGTAACTTTGCACATATAAAAACAACATCTAGACCCTATGAACACCAAAATCTAGACTTCTATGAACTCCAACATCGAGACTACTAAGAACACCAGCATGTAGACCCCTATGAACACCAGGTTTGGTCTCCTACCAATCGGTCAACATCAACCTTTGGTCTAATCTGAAAACTGGCCCTGATGTTAGGGGTCTCAAAAGTTGGTAAAATAGTAAGAAACACAGATCCATCCATTTATCTACACTTACAGGAACTTTCTGGGGTCTTAATGCCACCCTTATGTGCCTAAGGTTCCATTTTTCAGGGCTAAAAATTCTTCATTCTTGTCATTTTGGACTCCTGGACGTCTCCATAGGGAGGTGTCCCACTGGGAGGAGGCCTCGGAGAAACCTTGGACATGCTGGAGGGACTATGTCTCTCAGCTGGCCTGGGAACCCCTCAGGATCCCACCTGAAGAGCTGGAGGAGGTCTCTGGGGCGAGGGAAGTCTGGGCCTCTCTGCTTAGACGGCTGCCTCCATGACCCGGCCCAGGATAAGAGGTAGAAGATGGATGGATGGATGGATGGATGATGGATGGATGGATGGATGGATGGATGGATGGATGGATGGATGGATGGATGATGGATGGATGGATGGATGGATGGATGGATGGATGGATGGATGGATTGATGGATGGATGGATGATGGACAGATGTTGTCATTTTGGACAATTTTGAGTCATTTTGGACCATTTTCTAGTCAAAATATCAACAAATTGGACCCTTGTATTGTCAATACCTGCCACCCATCAGATTCTACTGATGTTAGAGCCTCAACAGTTGAAGAAATTCCAACGAGAAACTTTATTTCAATAGGAAAGTATGGCTCCATCCATATATATACACTTACAGGAACTTTCTGGGGCTCCAATGCCACCTTCAACTGAATTTTTTTCACTTTTTTTCCATTTCAAGGGCCAATAATTACTCATTATTGTTGTTTTTTTTTTGGTTTTTTTTTTTTTACAATTTTTAAGTAATTCTGGACACATTTCAAGTCATTCTGGTCAAGACTTCAATCAAAATGTCAACAAACTGGAGCCTTGTCTTGCCAAACTTCAGCACATCAAATCCTACTGATCTTAGAGCCTCAACAGTTGGAGAAATGTTGACCAAAGACTGTATTTTAGTAGGAAATATGGATCCATCCTTATATATATGCGTACAGGAACTTTCTAGGGTCGAAATACCATCCTTGGTGCACAATTTTCCAAATGTTTCCATTTTAAGGGCTAATAATTATTCATTATTGTCATTTTGGACAGTTTTAAATCATTTTGCATGAGTTAGAAGTCATTTTGGACCATTTTCTTGTCAAAATAGCAACAAACTGGAACCTTGTCTTGCCAAACTTCAGCACATCAAATCCTACTGATGTTAAAGCCTCAACAGTTGATGAAATGTTGACCAAAGATTGTATTTTATCAGGAAACATGGATCCATCCATAGATATACACTTTCAAGAACTTTCTGGGGACACAATTCTATCCCAGTTTGAGAATTTTGCTTTTTTCCCCCAGCGACTGTCTTTTATTTTGCTTTTTTTTAATAGTAATTTGACTGATTAATGATGACTAACTGTTCCAGTCAAATCAGCTGCAGTACATCGACTGAGTTACCAGAAAAGACCGGGACGAGGTCTGCACGCCTTCATTTTATTGCATAACTTCTTTTAATTGCTTTGTTTGTGAAAGTGGCGCTCAGAAGAGAAAAGCTGAGGTGAAGATGTCAAGTGCAAACCTGTGCTGAAAAGACAGCCTTTATTACTAATTCACATGTTTTAGCAGCAGTTCCACTCTGCACACTTAATCACTTTCATTTTCTGCTCTTATTAAAGGGGAAAATGACCTCGACAGCCGCCTATTTATTGTTCGGTTGGTGTTAGCTGGTGTCGCACACAAGTGATGGATGAAAGAGAAGAACGATTAAATGAGGAACATCATGAATGCAGATGTTTGTCTGCAGGGCTCAAAGGTGCATCTAAGGTTTTGGTGAATCACATGTTGTTGTCTGCACCGTGACCCTGCTGAATATTTGTACATTTGTACTGAAAAACACACTAAAACAAGAACATTTCAAACTTAATTTAGTATATTAGCATCCATTACTAGATATCAAGCTGAAGCAGCCAACAGTTCATTGGGTGCAGAGGCTGATAAAGTCTGAAACTTCAGGTTTTAGACCTTTGAATCAACGTCCACGTCTTAAATATCTGCTCAGAGAGTCTGTCTGGTGTCGAAGTGTCTTCCAGTTAGAGATAAATCTGGACCTATTGAGAATCAGAGGGTTGTACTAGGAAGCCAGTTCAACAAATCCACGTTTTCTTTGTGTTAATCGGTTCAACGAAACCTAAACCTTGGTCAGAGATAACAGGTTTCATAGCTTTATGTAGGAACCAGGTTTTCTTTATTAGGTTTCTCTGCATATAAGGTTGTTATAACAGATCTATGAAGAACATGACAACTTATTACGAAAAGAAATGAAGCAAGAGATTCATGCTGATGGAAAATATCTATCAGCCACAGCACCAGCAGAGCAAAGTGGAAAGTAAATCAGAAAACCAAACATAAGAAGGCGTTCATGCATTTTCTCCATCAACCAACTGGATGCATGTAGTTTCCGTGACAACGAGGTGCAAACAGCTTGAGCTACTGTAAGAGCACGGCTCATTTGATGCTACTAGAATCTGGAAGATGCTTTCAACAGCTGATTCAAATCAGAAACTCTGAACAGGACCTCCTCTAACATCAGCAGAACTTGATGTGTGGCAAATATGGACAGATGAGGTTTCAAATAGGTGCTAGTTTGACTTGAAACCTCTCAAAGTGAGTAAGATTTTGTCCAGAGTAACTTGGAACTTGTCCAAAATTGCTCAAAATTTGACCCAAATGAGTTCAATAGTGTCTAAAATGACTCAATGAGAGCAATGAATAACAATAATTAACCCTTGAAAATGGAAGAAAGTGCAAAATATTCCAATGAGGCTGGTATGGAGAGCCCAGAAAGTTCCTGTAAGTGTATATCTATGGATGGATCCATGTTTCCTACTAAAAAATATCGTCTTTGGTCCACATTTCACCAGCTGTTGAGGCTCTAACATCGGTAGGATTTGATGTGCAACAAGTATGTGAACATAAGGTTCCAGTTTGTGGCTATTTTGACTTGAAATTTGTCCAAAAAGACATCAAAATGATGCAAACATGACACAAAATGACAAAAGCCCAACACAAATCATCACAAATGAGACGCAAAACGACGAAAATAAGGCGCAAAACGAGTCACAAAATTAGTAAAAACTCATCCAAAATTACCCAAAATTTGACCAACATGAGATAAAAAAAAAGTCCAAAATGATTCAAAACGGCAACAATGAATAAATATTGACCCTTGAAAATGGAAAAAGCAGGCAGAATGTCCATGTTTCCTACTAAATATACGGTCTTTTGTCGACATTTCACCAACTGTTGAGGCTCTAACATCAGTAGGATCTGATGTTTGGTAAAACAAGGTTCCAGTTTGTTGATATTTTCACTAAATGTTGATGTGGACTCATTGGTAGAGCCATAAAAACTGGTGTTCATAGAGGTCTAGATGTTATTATCAGGCATAACATTCTGACCTCCTGCCTAATATTGTGTTGGTCCCCTTATGTGGTCCAAAATGCTCTGAACCACTGGACCAGAGGACCTCTCAGGGGGTCCTATGGGGTCTGGAACCACTGGATCCTTTGGCTACTCTGTCTTGTGCAGTGGGGCCTCTGTCAATCCAACTGGTTCCACTGCATCCTGTTGATGCTTGATCAGAATGGGCTGTAGGAAGTCTGGAGGTCACATCAACATGTTGGACCATTGTCATGTTCCTCCACATGTTCCTGATTGGTTGGTGTTGTTTCCATGAGGTGGGGTGTGTAGGGAGTGTGTTTGTTGTGGGACCATGTTTATTTGGGCGTCTAAGTCTGATCAAGGTTTTCCAGGAGAACACCACATCGCTTGGTGTCTTCTTCAGCATGTGAGGCTTATTTTGCTGAAATGTTTCCATACAGATACTGGAGATAAACACTGAACAGAGAAACTGATGATGACAATAAATCTCATGTTTTTGTGCTTCTCAAAAGTCACTTCTAGTCGCTGGAGCTGGGTGGATGTGGAGTTCTACGTATCAGCTGCTCCACATCCTGGTGATGCTCCAGCTGATAAACAGCTCCGTGGTGAAATGACGTCAGAGCTGTCGTCGGCGCTCTCCGGGGGCAGGAGGCTGTTTTTTCCAGGAGGTCTGTTTACGCCGAGTCGCTGCTGAGCTACACAGCAGCGAGCGGCTCGGATCATCCAGGTAATAATTCGATCAGCCGGAGCCCGGAGCAGCTGCTCTACATGAAGACGTCCCTCCTTCAGCAGCAGCAGACAGCAGATCCCTGGTTTTCCTGGAGAGCACGATTAGGGAGAACACATCAAACACAGCAGAAACCTCATTTAGATTCCTTTGTGTGTCTGTGTTTGTCTGCTTGTTGCAACATTCCCTGTAAATATGGGTTTAGGAGCAGGATGTTGGCTGTATTTAAAACGCTTCATTCATATAACAACCTTATTTATATTCAGATTCAGATCTCTTTTATTGTCATTGCACATGTTTCAGAGCATATATAGCACTTTTTTAAAAAAAAGAAACAAACTCAAACATGGTAAGAGATTATCAAAACGAATGAACACAGCAGCACCAGATAACACAATAAAAACAAAACATATCCAAGTCAGGAAGAAGAAAAGTGGAATCACAGAAACTGGAGGGTAAAACCAGAAAGACAAGGCTAGAAGTAATAATGTTAACAGTACATCGAATAAATGAATAAATGAATGAATGAATAAATAAATAAATAAATGGTAAGAGAGAACAAAATTAACAAATAAAATAAATTAAATTAAAAAATTTAAAATAAATTAGGAAATCAAAATATAATACAAATAAAATAATTATAAAGTACAAATTTTTTATTTAAATTTATTTAAATAATAGAAAAAAATAATAAAAAAATATAAAATAAAAGTATAAATAAAAAATATTATTTGTATATTTATTTAATTAGAAGGCGTGAATATTTTTTATACTTATATATGTAAGTATAATGAGGTTGGCCACCAAGACACCTATGACTCCTGGTGACTGTGCTTCAGATCTGAAAAACAATAAAAGAAGAGAACTTCCAAAAGAGAAAAATACTTTTCAGAGGTTACCCTGAATAAAAACATTTCTATCTAAAATATAAAAAGGTAAAACTGTCTTTACCAGGCCGTCTTCCAAGACTTCGTGACCATGATAGACGGAAGCTAGTGAAGGTGGCCACCAAGACTCCTATGACTCCTGATGACTGTGATTTAATGCTGAAAAGCAACAAAAGGAGAAAACTTCCTGGACGCGTGAATACTTTAGATACTCAAACACTTAGTGACCATGCTAGAAGGAGACTAGTGAGGGTGGCCACCAAGACACCCATGACTCCTCCTCACTATCATTTAATGGTAAAAAGCAACAAAAGTAGAAAACTTCCAGGAGTCATGAACCCTTTTTATACCCAAACATCGTGCTAGGAGGCGAGTGAAGGTGGCCACCAAGACACCTATGGCTCCTCCTGACCATGATTTAATGTTGAAAAGCAATAAAAGAAGTAGAAAAATTTAAAGAGGAGTGAATAATTAAGCTCAAAAAGTAGAGACCATGCTAGAGGGAGACTATTGAGGGTGGCCACCAAGACACCTATGAGTCCTCCTGACCATAACTCAATGTTAAATAGCAATAAAATAAGAAAATATCTAAGAGGGGCAATACTTTTTACAGGTTACCATGTATGAAAACACTTTTATCTGAAATATAACAACGTAAAACTGCCTTTACCAGGTTGTTATCAAACACTTAGTGACCATGATAGATGGAGACTAGTGATGGTGGCCACCAAGACACCTATGACTACTAATGACTATGATTCAGTGTTTAAAAGGAATAAAAGTAGAAAGCTTCCAAGAGGTGTGAACACTTTTTATACCCAAACACTCAGTGACCATAGGAGACCACTGAGGGTGGCCACCAAGACACCTATGACTCCCTCTGACTATGATTCAGTGTTAAAAAGCAATGAAATAAGAAACCATCCAAGAGGGGCAATACTTCTTACAGGTTACCATGTATGAGAACACTTCTATCTGGAAAATAACAATGTAAAACTGCCTTTACCAGTTCGTCCTCCAAGACTTAGTGACCATGATAGATGGAAACTACTAATGGTGACCACCAAGACACCTATGACTCCTTCTGACCAAAATTCAGTGTTAAAAAGCAACAAAATGAAAAAACTTCCTAGAGGCATGAACACTTTTTATAACCTAACACTCAGTGACCATCCTAGGAGACTAGTGAAGGTGGCCACCAAGACACCTATGACTGCTCTTGACCATAATTCAATGTTAAATAGAAATAAAAGGAGAAAACATCCAAGAGGGGCAATACTTTTTATAGATTACCATGTATGAGAACATTTCTATCTGAAATATAACAACATAAAACTGCCTTTACCAGGTTGTGACACTTAGTGACCATGATAGATGGAGTGACGGTGGCCACCAAGACACCAGTGACTCCTAATGACTATGATTTAATGCTGAAAAGCAATAAAAGTAGAAAATATCCAAGAGACATGAACCCTTTTTAGACCCAAACACTCAGTGATCGTGCTAGGAGGCTAATGAAGGTGGCCACCAAGACACCTATGACTCCTAATGACTATGATTAAATCTTGAAAAGTACTGACGTAGCCACGGATGAAAACATTTCTATCAAAAACACGCTTACATCCACAAATCTGTAGAGACCTTCACACATATTGAACTTTCCGTTGGTCGATACTGTCTGTAAATGTTGACTCGTTTGTTTTGTCCGACAGATTATTGAACCATTAATTTATATTTACCGTGGCATTTCTTCATTTTATTAGATATTCCACTTGCATTTTTTAATTTAAACTTCTCTATAACACATGGAGCCTCATCTGCAGCAGCTCCAGTGTGTTGAGATGCTGCTCAGTAGATGAGGTGTAGCCTGCAGCTCCATCACTGGCTTTCTCTGTGTTTGTACTGTTTGTGGATGGTTGTCAACAAAATGAGTGCAACCAACCTCAGTATCAGTGTTCACATATCACACTCGCGTCTGTACGTCGCTCCGTTTGCTCCCAGAAGTGAACAACGTCATGGCCTCAGCCTCGTGTTCATGATGCAAACATTTCCCCTCGCTCCTGGCAGGCAAACAGGACTTCCTCTGCCTTCCTGTCTCCTCTTCCCTGATCACCGGTGGCTGTGCAGCGAGTCGAACATGCAGAGCTCTCAGAGGAGCAGGGCTCGGCCTGTGCAGGTGAATTACAAGAGGAGGCTCTCCAGGCTCGGCGGGCCTTTGAAGAAGCTCTCTGGACGAGCTCTCATCAGCGGGGAAAGCATCCGCCGTCTGCAGGCGCGAATCAATGCCGGCGTAACAAGGCTTTTAGTGTGGAGTGTCTGGTGTACGGGCTGTCATCAAATGGACTCAGAGGCCGCCTCAGTCTGATTTTACATTTTGAAATAATGAGGTTTTTCTCCCCCTCAGTGAAGTGTTAGCCGGAGACTTTCAACATGAAACGGTGGAGAAGCTGGAAACCCTCATGTGGGTTATAAACGTGGTGCAACATGGGGAGCTGTCGCCACCACTTACCGGCATCATGGTCGGGTAAAAACACAGACTGATTTACTCAGATACAGCGTCTAGCCTTCCTCTTGTGTTCACTTTGTCTTAAATCAGCTATAAAATACCTTAAAAATCATCCAGTTGGTTTCTCATCTCTTGCTAGGCTTCCTTATCCATGAAAACATTGGCTTTAATATTTCTGGTGTGGGCCTTTTTGTCAGTACACCCCTCGATGCACTCTGCAGGTCACCAGCTCTATACTGAATGGACGCAACGTGTTCGTTTGTTTTTGTGCAGGTATCCAAATGAGAATCCCCTAAAGCTGACATGACTGGGAAACGACTGGCTGTGACGACCTCCAGAACCTGCCTGACCTTTAAATAAATAATAAGGATAACCTCGCCTTCGTGTTGTTGGCTGACAGGACATAATTTTATTTTTAAAAGTGGGTTGAAACTGACCCTGACAACACAAATGTCATAATTTCATCCAGAGCATTTTATAATTTAGCAAAAATCTTTTTTTATTTGTTTTATTTTGTTGAGATAGAGGCTCCTGACAAACTCAAAAAGCCTTCATGCAAAAAAAACATTTATGTGGTTGTTTTATGCTTTTAAAAACTAAAAACAGGTCGGTGCCGACCCGAACACAGGAGGAGGGTTAAGTTTCAAACGGTATTTTTATGGGTTGGGTTGACCAAACAACAACAACAATAATAATAATAATAATAATAATAATAATAATGATAATAATGATAATAATTGCATGAACTTCATACTGTACATGTCTTAAACTTCAATGAGTTGTTTTCCAGATTTAAATATTGTGTCTTTAAACACACAGCTGCAATTTAAAATTGACAAAACTTGATCTAAAAAAATAAAAATATCTAATAATATAAAAATTTTAAACACGTGTTATAATATATATAACAATACAATAAAAATATACAAATATAAAACAAATATTTAAAAATATATTATTGAATTAATTCATTTCTTAAAACCAAATCATGCAAAAAAAAAAAAAAAAGATTTAAATCTAATTCCAGTTCTTTAGTGGACTGCAGATCTTCAAGTCTTCACAACACTTTAATCTGTTTATAAAATACAAATATTTACTGTAAAAACTCAGAAAACAGATTCTGGTTCATGAATATAGACACTGATTCTACTTGAGATTTATATTTACACCCTTTTGTCTTTAGGAAT
This sequence comes from Dascyllus trimaculatus, assembly GCA_024666655.1. Classification (NCBI taxonomy): domain Eukaryota; kingdom Metazoa; phylum Chordata; class Actinopteri; family Pomacentridae; genus Dascyllus; species Dascyllus trimaculatus. The sequence continues at coordinate 1,307,872 of CM045459.1, read as the reverse complement.
CGTCCACCATTATCTTTTAACTTTGTCATTATAAAAGCACGACCTTCATCTACCTACAATATAACTGTGACAAATAAAATAAGCACCTTTAGGCCTCTAATCGATTATTTTACAGTTTTCATGTTATCTTATAAGCACAGCTCCACATCGTCTGCATAGAGTCATATTTTTGCAGCTTTAATATTTAATAATCAGCTGTGACTGTTGTTGGAGTGAGTGTTAAAGGTGTTCTTAAACTGCAGACAGCAGCTTTAAACACACATGTGCAGTAAATGTTCCTGTACCGGTGGTTTTCTCTCCTCCAGCTGCCCGAGGCTCTGCTGTGACCGAACATGGAAATGAATGTGAGCCGCCGGGTCGGAGGCTTTTATCCAGAGGTTTGATCCTCGGCGGTCACGGCGAAGCCCCCCGGCGCTCCGAACCGAGGTAATTTTCTGCTCCAGAATTTGTCTGGAAAGCGGAATTTGATGTTTCCCCAATTGATGATTCAGCTCATTTCAGCTGGAGATCATTTGCGAGACGCCGGCGACTTTACATTTTTCAGGCTCCGGGTTTAATTCGACGTTTTCTCCAGACGGCTTCACTGCTTCTGTTCGGCTGCTTTTCTTTTCCTCAGGAATCCGGCGTTTCCCCTCTCGGTCCGCCGGGTTAATGAGCATCAGGAGGTGCCGCCGGGGGAATCGATAACTCGATGGAAGGTGGTCGAGACCAAACAAGGCGTCCTCCAGCTGTGGTGATTGAATCTGACATGTTTTATTACAAAGGCCTGGCGCTGGGCTCTGCAGGGCCGCCGAGGCTTTCACCCCGCAAGACAAAGGCTGTCTGTCTGAGGCCTGATAGACCTGAAATCAGCTTTCAGGTCAGAGTTCGGCCACATTTCTACTCTCCAGGTGAAGAAAAGGGCGGAGAACGCATCAAAACATGTGAATCTTCTGATTAGGGTCTAATTTTGTGGCCTTCATAAACATATTTAAAGTAAAATACCTTAAAAAAGGCAGTAGAGAGATAAAACTGTAAATGCTGAGGCACTAATAAGACAAACTCCTGTTCTCTGTTAGATGTGGCTGATCAGTGAATATATTCTATAATGTGTTGCTTCATCAAAATACAAAAAGCAGGAGGACATGGTTCATCTATAGAGATGAAGTCCAAGGAGGTGGGTCCACGTTTATCACGTCTTAATGGACTTCTTCCATCAGTTCTGAGCCTCATAGCTTCATCAGTGCAGCAGAAAGACACATGACATGTTAGGATGAAAAACACATTTGAGTTCTGAGACAAAACTGTTCCAAAGACGCCTAAAATGATCAAAACGTGACGCTAAATGACAAAAACAAGACAAAACGAGAAAAACAAAACTCAAAAGAGAGAAGCCAAATGACAGAAATGTCCAACTAAATGACCACAGCGAGAAAAAACAGATCTAAAGACAAACAAAACGACACAAGACTGATGTAAAATCAAAGAGCGGGGACCAAAAAGCAGCGTTGAACGGGCCCTCGCACACCCATGCATGTCCAGATGTGGTGCATGTCGGGGTGTGGCAGAAATTTCAAGTTGTTGAGACTCAGCTGACTAATTTGAAGGATTATATCATAAAGTTTCTTGCAACGGTACGTACAAATATAATGCCTATAACTTCCTGTTCATAGGTGGCGCTATTTGTATTACTGACTTCTGGAATGTGGATGTGTTCACACCCAGATTCTGGTCCAGCATGTGAAATATGGGTCATATGCAGCTGAGATATCAACACTTTTATATGGTGAGACATCGAAGTTCGCCACAGACACACCGTTTGACGACCAAAGTTTTCTCCATGAATCAGCATCAGCGTCTTGAGGCTTATGTCACCATATATGAGGTGAATAACTGGCTAATAGCATCAAAGTGTAAAACGTGTCATTTCCTGTTGCCAGGAGGTGGCGCTATGTCTGTTAATGGATATTGGCAGGGCAGGACTCCGATCAAACACGTAAAGTTGAGGCGGATTAGAGCATGTACAGGGTAGTTACACAGCACTTCCTCTTTGACGGCGAAGGATCGAACTTCAGGGGGCGACCACGGCCACGCCCTTTGACTAATGCAGAACATTTTTATAACTTTTAATCCCAAAGGCCTGTTGTATATACTGGAAACATTTGAGCTGTCTCGGAGTTACCCCCTGTGCAGCTGTAGCTCTTGAATATGAGCGAAAATCTGCAAAATCCTCACAGTTAAAGCAAAATGGCGGACTTCCTGTTCTCTTTAGACTATGGCTGTCAGAGACTTTTTCATGTCCTACATATGCCACCAGAGAAAACTTTAACAAGTGCATTCTGGGTAATCTTTCACGCCTCATATCAGCATGTTGACAGGTGGTTGTTCAGAACAAGTTCTAAACGATGAAGTGTGTCGATGTGTCTGCCTAAGGTAAGACTAAAACCCTATAAATCACCTCAAACAGAGGGTCTGAGAAACTTCACTTAAACTCTCGATGAGCAATGAAAGAAGACGAGATGAGAAATGTCTTTTATTCGGTTTCGGAGCAGAAGTTTTTCTGCTTTTGTTCGAGCTGACAGCCTCCAACAGAAACACTCCAGCGGCTTCAAATCCATCGGCGCTTTAATAAACCTGAGCTTTATGAATCACGCCATCAGCTGCGTTTATGAAATGCCGATTGCATCCAGACAGATGGATGAATAGCTCTAATTTCTGCTCCTCAGCGGTGCAGAGCAGCTCTGAATCTGCAGCTCCGGGGTAATAATTCAGTCTGGCTGCTGACAGATCCTTTGATTTTCACCCTGTTTCATTTCCCCCACCCGTTCATTTTCCAATTAACCAATCCAACATCCACCTGCACCGCGGGACGACGGTGGTGAATTACCTCTGCCTTCCCTCCGATATATCACAGAGCAGAGGCAGATAATTCAGCAGAGAAAATAAAGGATTAAAGGGATACAACTAGAGTGTGACCTCTTTCTAAACATCCCGTCTCACTGTTCACCTCAACTTTAGTGTTATAATAAATAAACCAGGATGTGACGAGCACGGCTTTGTCGAAACACTTTGAATAAATCTGCAGATCTGCTATTAAAATCGAGGAAATGAATCAGTGAGAGGACGCGACCTTCCTGGAGATCTTTCTCTAATTACACTGTTGAAAAGGTTCTTTGACCTGTGAGCAGAAAAGTTTAATAAAACAAGTTTCCTGCGTTGTGATCGGAAGTTATTGAGACAAATTACACCCCAGAAGCAGGAATTCTACCTGGTTTAGTCGTAAATATAGAAACGAGCTGTTGCGACGTCTCAGGTTTGATTCGAAACGAAGTTCTGGAGAATGTTTTTGCAGAACTTTGGGAATTTCATGTTTTCAGACCGCAGGATTTTTTTGTTCCATGATCGGGTTGCAGAGGCCCCCGCCGTCGACTGCTGCCCGATCCACATTGCACCCGGCCCCTATGGTTCCCTCTGAGGGTGGTGGGTCCACAGGAGGTCGGGCAGCGATCGGGGCAGCGTCTGCAGTCATGCGTTCGCTGTGTCCCTCCCTCTGACAACACTTTCCATCTCTTCCTGGAGGATCTTGAGCCATTCCCAGGCCAGATGAGATACATAATCCCTCCAGTGGGTTCTGGGTCTGCCCTGGGGTCTCCTCCCAGTGCTCAGAAAACCTCAAAAGGGAGATATTTAAGCTTGTTAGGTTCATTTTTATTCTAATCGTCTCCTTTTTTTAAACTCTAAAGTACTTTACCGTTCAACAGCTGTTTTTTTTTAAATAATGTTTCAAACCTAAAAGTTTCATCCAGATCAGTGAATTAGATTTTCATCCTACAGCCATAAATGTACGTGAGAATTGGTAGAATTAGCTTTTAAAATGTGATTAAAGCTGCATGAATTGACTTTTACGGCCACCAGGGGGTAGAAAAATGACCTATAAAGGCTTTATAGGGAATTTAGGGCTCCCAGGTTTCCAAACAGTTTCCTGTTTACTTGTTTAGTTGACACTGTTTGGAGTCAAGAACCCAGTTTTAAACCTCCTTCCACCAACTCAAAGCTCTTTAGCCTACAGATGCTCCACATTGCTCGTCATAATCCCTGTCTTTATGAGCTGTTTGACACGAGGCAGTGGGTTTATCAGGGGTTTATTCCCTGAAAACATCTACCTGCTGCTACTGGAGGTTGATTAAAGCAAAGACATTTAACCACACAGAGTACATGTGCCATAAAAGTAAAATAAATTGAAATGAAAAGGTCAAATAGTGCCGTAGAGCTGCAGTGTTGCTGAATCTAAAACAGTTAATGCAGCTGAGACTCAGTCTCACAGTATGAGGATAAAACCTTTAGTTGAAGACAGAAGTGGAGACACTTTGCACGTCGTAAATAACTGCACGGCCTGTTGCCTTTGATAAAACACCGTCTTCTGTCCGACTGTAGAGCCGCTGCCTTCCAGCGTTTTCTTTCACAATATCAACTTTCCCCCCCGGTAAAGTTTCAGCTGTCGCCGATTCTCACCTCAGCTCTGCAAAATCAATTTCACGGCCATTACAGGAGGACCTGCGAGACAGAAAATTGCCCAATCTGTGCACAGGCATTCGCGGTAAATGCAGCCATTGACTTGATGGGATCCCATGATTATTGTCAAGTGGAATTATTCTGTCCTGAAGCCGAGCGCGGCGTCAGCCATCGGTGCTGAACTGATGTCATCGGCTGGAGACAAATGGTCAGATCCCATCTTCAGCTGCCGTAACGTCACTTTAATGGATACATCCAATTTCTCGCGGCCTGGGATCCATTTGTTTTCGAGTTGAGTGCATTCAAGGCTTTTAAATCTCGAGCTCACAGGCAGCGCTTCAGGCACCGACTGTGCTCATAATAACAAATTAAAATTTCATTAGGAGAAGCTAATTTCATGTGGAGAAAATTTCTTTGACAAGTTGGATGGTTTTAGGACATTAAATGGAGACAGGACGAGCATATTAAAACTCTATTACGGCTGTCTGCACACGTCTACATGTTACACTAATACGAGTGACATGTTTGTCCACACCGATTTACTTGATCTTGTTGTTGCTTCTTCACAATAAGTTATCAGAAGCTCTGCTTGAGAGACTGATTCCTGCACAACCATGTTCACTAAGGAATAGAAAGAGCAAAAAGCTTTAACTTCCAGTACAGCAGAAATCAACTTTGAATCATGTTTGCTTTAATTTGGCTTTTCTCACAAAGATTCACCAAGAAGGAATTAATGTAAAAGTGAAAACTGATTTCTACGGGTAATGTCAGATAACTAAAAACAGAAAATGTACAAAGACAAAGAAAAAACTGTTGAAAACAAGAGTTCATACTAAATCTGGACTTGAGTTCATCAGAAGACATGTGGAGACTCTGAAGTCAACTGGAAGAAGGTTCTTCGGTCTGAGGAGACCAAAATTGGGCCTTTTGGTCATTAAATTGTGTTTGGTGGACACCAAAAAGAGCACATCATCACAAACACAGCATCCCCACTGTGAAGCACGGTGGTGGCAGCATCATGACGTGAAGCACGGTGGTGGTAGCATCATGATGTGAAGCACGGTGGTGGCGGCATCATGATGTGAAGCACGGTGGTGGCGGCATCATGATGTGAAGCACGGTGTTGGCGGCATCATGATGTGAAGCACGGTGGTGGCGGCATCATGATAAGAAGCATGGTGGCGGCAGCATCCCCACTGTGAAGCACGGTGGTGGCAGCATCATGACGTGAAGCACGGTGGTGGCAGCATCATGACGTGAAGCACGGTGGTGGAATCATCATGATGTAAGGAGGCTTCTTAGCTGCAGGTCCTGGAAGGATTGTAACGGTAGAGGGTAAAATGAATTCAGCAAAGTAAAAGGAAATCCTGGAGGACAACTTGATGCAGTCTGCAAGAAAATTGTCTTTTTGGAAGATTTGTCTTCCATCTCGACAATGAGTCGAAGCAAACAGTGAAAGCTACTTAGAAATGGTTTGAAGACAACAAGGTGGATGTTCTGGAGGCCGAGTCAGAGTCCAGACCTCAATCCAGCTGAGAATTTGAGGCTGGACTTGAAAGGGGCTTCTTTCCTGAACTCTACCACGTAGCTTTGGTGACTAAACCCAACCAGGAAGTCATTGAACACCAGACAGAATATGATGTCGGTACACTGCAGTTAATACTCATAGAAAAGAGTCTGTAGAAAACTGGTGGGCGACACCACAGATGCTGCTGCTTATTTTCTACAGTGTACAAACAAACCAGAATCCTTAGCTTAAACTGCTAACAGGATTTTAATCATCACGAGCACTTCTACGTGTGACCAGCCGCCCACGTCCTGTTCACGTCACACCTGTTTGAAATGGGTCATACGGTTAATGGCGTTTTCCACCCGTGAACTGATGCTGTGTTGAAACGCTGGAGTGGCCTCTCATCCGCCTCCTACGCCCAGCTGCACTCACACTCCTGCATCAGTCAACTGGTGCTACTGAAAACCTCCACAGCAGTTTCTCGACGGCAGGACGACGACGGCGACGCGATGCCGAGGGGAAACTGAAGCTTCCACTCGGCTGCAGGAGAACAGGCTCTGCTGGTGGTGAAGGGCGCTCCTCTTTACTCTGCACTAAGAAGATTCAACACTCTCTGATTAGCTGAACATGCAGATGCTCACGGACGCACTTTAAAATATAAACGAAACACTGCATCCGTTGCAGGGTGGAATTCAATCTGATAAATGTACTTTCTGTCCTTGCAGAGTTGTACTTAGTAAATACAGGACTGGTCCGGTTAACGGTGTTGCTTCACCGAGTTTATTGGTTTGTTATTTGGGACTCAAACTTAAGTTCTGGAAAATATTCTGGCTGGAATTTGAGAATTTTTTTGTTTTCAGACCTGGGAATTTTGTGCATTTTCGCCCTCACAAGCCATTTTAAGGGTTCAATATCTCCAGAAATGAAACTCCAACAGCCATGAACTTTGGTGAGAACACAGACAGAATAGTTTCCAGTAGATCCAATGATTACATGACTTCAGCAAAGGACACATTTGTAATTACAGGACCTTGAAAATGGAAGAATGTGCAAAATTTTCAAACAAGGGTGGCATCGGTGCAGCAGAAAGTTCCTGTAAACGTATATATCTATGGATGGATCCATGTTTCCTGCTAAAAATACAGTCTCTGGTCAACATTCCACCAAGTGTTGAGGCTCTAACATCAGTAGAATCTGATTTGTGGAAAGTTTGGCAAGACAAGGTTCCAATTTGTTCCTGTTTTGACACGAAATTCATCCAAAATTACTCCAAATCTGTCCAAAATAAGATAAAATCAGTCCAAAATGACAACAATGAGTAATTATTGTCTCTTGAAAATGGAAAATGGTGCAAAACTTTCAAACAAAGCTGGTTTTAAGGCCCCAGAATGCTTCAATAAGTGTATATCTATGGATGAATCCATGTTTCCTACTAAAATACAGTCTTTGGTCGACATTTCACCAACTGTTGAGGCTCTAACATCGGTTGTTTAAGTGTTTCCATCTGATGATCCAACCATGAGAAGATAATACAAACTGGACATTAACAGAGACACTGAAATGGGTTTAGAGATGTCGAAATAGATGAAATGTGAATCCACTGAGGCATTAGGACTCTTTTGCATGATGTGTTTCAATAAACATGACATTTACTGTGATATGTGTTAAATTATCATCAGTTTCTTTGGTCATTTCCAGTCTGTATGAGAACATTTGGTAAAATCAGCCTCATGTGTTGGTAAATCTCAACATGAAGACGACATGGAAGCAACTTGTAACTGTACACATATAATACCAACATCTTGACCCCTATGAACACCAACATCTAGACCCCTATGAACACCAGTTTTTATGGTTCTACCAATAAGTCCACATCAATATTTGGTCTAAATATCAACAAACTGGAACCTTGTCTTGCTACACATCAGATTCTACTGATGTTAGAGCCTCAACAGTTGGTGAATTGTTGACCAAAGGCTGTATTTTAGTAGGAAACATGGATCCAACCATAGATATACACTTACAGGAACTTTCTTGGGCAACGACAACACCCTGGTTGGAAAACTTTTGCACATTTTTCCATTTTCAAGGTTCAATAATTATTTATTATTGTCATTTCGAATCATTTCGGACAGTTTAATTTTATTTTGGTCAATTTTTGAGTGGTTTTATGTCTTAATTATGATGTTTTTGTTGTTTTGTGTCGTTTTGGGGTTATTTTATATGAGTTTCAAGTCATTTTACTCAAGTTTTAAATCACTTTGGACAACATTTTACAAATTTTCTGTCTTATTTTGAGTCTTTTTTGCCTGGTTTCGTGTCTCGTTTGTCTTTTGCGTCCAAATTGTGATGTTTTGTGTCGTGTTTCATTGCTTTGTGTCTCGTTTGTGTCATTTTCCACACCTTCAAGGGCAAATAATTCTTTATTATTGTCATTTTGGACAATTTTTGCCATTTTCGAGAGCCAGTAATTTAAAACGTGTCCTCTGCTGGGTTCATTCATCATTTGGATCTGCTGGACTCTATTCTGTCTGTGTCCTCATAACATTTCATGGCAGTTGGAGTTTTATTTCTGGAGATATTGAACCATTAAAACAGCTCCACAGGCTTGAAATTCTCACAATCAAGATAAAATATTTTCCTGAACTTGCCAAATAACAAAGACGTAACCTCTGAACCAAATCTGGTATTTTCTGACTTCTGTCCTGAGTCGTCCATCAGCTACCTTCGGCTTTCCACCGAAGCCACATAGCACAGCTTCAGATTTAACTGAAGTCCTGCACATTAAAGGAAGGATTTGACCTGAATACATCCGGCGGGTCCCAGTCGACGCCGCCACGGCCGCGATCCTCCATTAGAGCGTGACAGCGTTGCCGTTTTTAACAGCAGAGCCCCGTGGAGGAGAAGCAGGTTAGCGGTAATTATTCAGCTGATGGCGGAGTGCGACAGTCGCAGCTCTGCAGGAGCCAGAGGCCTGGAGGAAGGCTTTTATTCTGAAGCATCTCCAAGGACGAGGAGGGAAGCAGCAGCAGCACAGGAAAGGCTTTCTGTTTACGGCCATTAATGCAGCTGTGTGTGGATGATACCTCATCAATAGGAAGCAGCTGTTTATCCCAGCTGCTCTGGATGAAGGCTCAGAGTCAGGACGACATGCAGTGAGCTCCTTATTGATTTCTCTTTTCAGACTTCCTTCTATTCCACTCCCATTGTCAGAACCGGTTTCAAGACAACATTTCACCATAGCACAACTGAAAGCCTGAATACAAGACGCCTCACTACGAGGAAAACAACAGCAGATCTGAACCGCCCAAGGACCCCGCATTAAAACCGGATTTTTCAGCAGAAAAGGTGGAAAATATTCGAAACGTTAAACAGAATCTGAACCGCTTCAGATCTGCTGGACACGATTCCATCTGTGTCCTCACCAAGTTTAATGGCTGTGAAGATTTTATTTTGAATTCATTCTTCAGTTTCGAGTCATTTCGGACGAGTTTTAAGTCAAAATAGCAACAAACTGGAACCTTGTCTTGTCAATATTTACCACCCTTCAAGTTCTACTGATGTTAGAGCCTCAACAGTTGGAGAAATGTCGACCAAAGACTGTATTGTAGTAGGAAACATGGATCCATCCATAGATATACACTTACAGGAACTCTCTGGGGTCATAACACCATCCTTTTTGGAGAGTTTTGCACATTATTTCAATTTTAAGGTCCAATAATTTGTTGTTAATGTCATCTTGGACAATTTTAAGTAATTTTTGATGAGTTTTAAGTAAATGTGGACAAATTTTAAGATAGTAGGGACACATTTTGAGTATTTCTGGGCTTTTTTGTTTCCATTTCAGACTTTTCAAGTCAAAATAGCAAAAAAACTGGAACCTTGTCTTGACAAACCTGCAATACATCAGATTCTACTGATGTTAGAGCATCAACAGTTGGAGAAATGTGGACCAAAGACTGTATTTTAGTAGGAAACATGGATCCATCCATAGATATACACTTAAAGGGATTTTATGGGATCTTAATACCAGCTTTGTTGGATATTTCTGCACATTTTTCCAATTTCAAGGTCCAATAATTTGTCGTTAATGAAATCTTGGACAATTTTAAGTCATTCTGGATGAGTTTTAAGTAACTTTGCATAAATTTGAAGTTATCTTGGACGTGTTTCTGGACTATTTTGTTTTCATTTTGGAACTTTTCAAGTCAAAATAGCAAAAAACTTGAGCCTTGTCTTGTCAAACCTCCTGTATATCAAGTTCTACTGATGTTAGAGCCTCAACAGTTGGAGAAATGTGGACCAAAGACTGTATTTTAGTAGGAAACATGGATCCATCCATAGATATATACTGAGAGGAACTTTCTGAGGTCATAATACCAGCCTTGTTGGATAGTTTTGTACATTTTTCCATTTTCAAGAACCAGTAATTTGTCGTTGATGTTATCCTGGACAATTGTAAGTCATTTTGGATGAGTTTTAAGTAATTGTGGACAAATTTTAAGTTATCTGGGACACATTTTGAGTCTTTCTAGATTTTTTCTTTCATTCTGGACAAGTTTAAAGTCAAAATAGCACCAAACTGGAACCTTGTCTTGACAAACCTCCTGTACATCAGATTCTACTGATGTTAGAGCCTCAACAGTTGGAGAAATGTCGACCAGAGACTGCATTTTAGTAGGAAACATGGATCCATCCATAGATATACACGAACAGGAACTTTCTGGGGTCATAATACCAGCCATATTGTTGCACAGTTTTCCAATTTCAAGGTCAAATTTGCCGTTAATGTTATTTTGGACAATTTTGAGTCACTTTGGAGGAGTTTAAAATCTTTTCTTTGGACAAAACTTGACTCACTTGGTTTCAAAGTTCAAATCATCTTGAACTATTTTTGCACTTCAAAGTCTGAGAGCTTTAAAGAAGAAACCTCGAGCGTGGCAGCAGAACAAACTCGACAAACTCACGGACCTGAGCTTCAAAACAGTAAAATAATGCATCTTATACACTGATCTCATTCCAGCAGAGACGCTGAAGAAGGTGCAAAATATTCCAAAATGCAAACGTTCTCAACCACTTCAAGAAGCATCCAAAGGTCTGAAGGCTTAAAGGAACGAATCCAAGTGGAGCTCTAAAGAAAACTCCCAGACTGAGGTTCCCACAGCCACAAAAAGCTTTTTCTAGTCATCATAAATCCACTTTCTTGTCCATCAAATGTGAGCGGTTCATTTCCTCCTCAAAGCAACGTAATTACTGTCATCGTTCATGATGCGTTACTCAAAGGGCTAATTATGCACGAGGACTTCCTGTCTTTAAATATAGACCTGCTCGCTTGATCATCCCCAGTTAAGACGCATTAAATGTACATGTGAAGGTGAAGCACGGAAGCAACAGGCGAACAAATGCTTGTAATTTACTGTTGGGGATTTTAAATGTGAACTCAGTGTGTCGTGGAAATGTCTGGAAAACGATGCATCAAAGCAGAACAGAGGAATGTTTGTGAAGCTCTGGAGGTTCTTCTAAATGACACAGCAGCGCAGAATGAATCTGTTGAACAGCTCAAACCTGCCGCCTCCAGGCTGAAGATGGTGAAATCCCAACTACAGGTCGCAGAACCTGGTGCTTCAGCAGCTGCTACTACTAATGATATAATAAATGAAGTTTTGTTCGTCCAAAATGAGTTTTTCAGTGTCACCCGCCATGAATCAAACACAGAAATAGTGTTTAAAATGAAAAACCTGATCCATGACGGCAGGAATACGCTGATCTGAAGCAGTGATTCTAATCCAAACCTGCTGAACATCTCCTCAGACTCTCTGACAGGACATTCCTATCCAGCTGAGCTTCATTCTAGATTTAAGGGGAACTTATTTTACGTTTCAAATCAACATGTTATTTATTTTATTGTTTTTGTTGCTCACATGGACACAAGAGAACTTCCAGACGTGCGTAAGTCTAAATTAAAGGCTTTGCTGAGCTTTTATTCTGAAAATACAGGAACAAAAGCTCATTAGCGCAACATGGCTGCAAACGTCAAACTGTTACAGTCTAAGAGTCACTCCTCTGTACACGTTCTACGATACGTTCCCTCAACAACGTCCTCAGAACGTTGCAGCCAGAATGTTCCACCTTCGTTAACATATCACAGCACAGGAACGTCTCATGAAGAACGTTCTGTCATCTGAAGTCTCGACAAGAACTTGACCCGAATGTTTTCTGTGGAAACGTCTCAGAGAAGAACGTCCTGTAACGTGTTCTCTTACAGAACGCCAAAACGTTCCACCTTCGATTTAAAATGTTCCATATGGACAACTTTCTGCCATCCGAGGCCTCGACAACATCTGGAAAACATTTTGTTGTTTTGTTGGTGTGAGAACGTTCTTCCTTTCTTATCGTGGAACATTCTAGAGGAACGTTCTCCAATGTGTTCCCTCAACAACGTCCCCAAAACATCCTCAGAGCGTTGCAGACGGGATGTTCCACTTTATATAACTTATCACAGGAGAGGAACGTCTTATAAAGAACGTTCTGTCATCTGAAACCTTGATAACATCTTGAAAATGTCATTTGAATGTTGCATGGAGAACGTGAAAATGTTTTATAGAAGAACGTTCTACAATGTGTTCCCTCACCAACATCCTCAGAACGTTGCAGCCAAAATGTTCCATATTTGCCAGCATGTTGCAGCACAGGAACATCTAATGAAGAACGTTCCGTCATCTGAGGCCTCGATAACAACTTGACTTGAATGTTTTTTGAGTGTTGCATTTAGAACGTTACATGAATGTGTAGAACATTCTAGAGGAACGTTCTCCAAAGTGTTCCCTCAACAACGTCCCCAAAACATCTTTAGATCACTGTGGACTGGACGTTCCACCTTTGTTAATATATTGCAGTACAGGAGCGTTTAATGAAGAACGTTCTGTCATCTGAAGCCTTGATAACATCTTGAAAATGTCATTTGAATGTTGCATGGAGAACGTTGTTTATTCGTTATGTTCTACAATGTGTTCCCTCGACAACATCCTCAGAACGTTGCAGCCAAAATGTTCCATATTTGCGAACATGTTGCAGCACAGGAACGTCTAATGAAGAACGTTCTGTCATCTGAGGTCTTGAGAACAACTTGAGAATGTTTTTTGAATGTTGCATTTAGAACGTTCTAACTTTGTTGTCATTGTAGAAACATCTTAGAGAAGAACGTCCTATGATGTGTTCCCTTAACAAAATGGTAAAATGTTCCGTATGGACAACGTTCTGCCATCCGAGGCTTCGACAACATCTGGAAAACATTTTGTTGTTTTGTTGGTGTGAGAACGTTCTTCCTTTCTTATCGTGGAACATTCTGGAGGAACGTTCTGTAATGTGTTCCCTCAACAACGTCCCCAAAACATCCTCAGAACATTGCAGCCAGAATGTTCCACCTTTGTTCAAACACCACAGTTCAGGAACGTTTTATGAAGAACGTTCTGTCATCTGAGGCCTCGATAACATCTGGAAAACACTGCTTGAATGTTGGTTTGAGAACGTTCCTCCTCTGTTATCATAGAACATCATCTGCGTTTCTGACAACACCTGAATGTTGACGCTGAAACATTTTATTAACTTCGTAGAAACGTTTCTAGAAATGTTCAATCTTTAAACATTTGATTGAAACGTTTTCTTTAATAACTTGTCTTTAATGTTCTCCAGTGTTGTTAGAACGTTCTCTACCAGCTGGGTTGGCATCGTGGTCTTGTTCCTTTTCCTTTTCCACCAGAATAAGAGACGACATCCAACCTGAGTTTTCTCCTCTTGGCCACAAACGTGGATCTGAAGCGACTCGTTTTATTTCCCGGCTGTAAAATCAGCAGATTGTTCTCGGAGCGACTTTGCAGATGGACGACGCCGGACGCCGTAAATCTCGACGAGCAGCTCCTCACTTTTCTCCATTAGCGAGCTTTTGAACGAGCGCCTCTGGTCCACTCGTTCCAAATCAGAAGGCCTGACGAGGACAGCTGCCAGCGGCCCGCCATGATTTGCCGCGGTGCCATTTCCTTCTGGCAGCAAACGCCGATCGCAAACCATGACAGAGATTAAGGCACGATTCGTCTTTAAATTACCGTAATTAAAGTGTCAGGGCGGCGAGCTGCGATATTTCACCGGGGGAAACATGCGATTCATCAGCGCTGCGTTATGAGTTCACTTTAAACATCTTTAGGGCGACATCTGGAACAAAGCAGGCTCCATTAAAACAACACTGATTTAATGGAGCCGTTTCTGAGGGGGCAGCTTCAGGACGGGGCTTCTATTTCAAAATAAAACAGAATGGAGAATATTATAAGAATATATATAAATAGAACATTATAATCTACTTTAGGTTTTAAGTTCAACACACTGATCATCTGAAAGACGAGCTGATGAGATGACATGAGATAAGATCAGATGAGACAAGATAAAATGAGATAATATAAGACGAGGTGACATATGAAAAGACAAGATGAGATAAGATGAGATGAGATAACATGAGGTGAGACAAGATAAAATGAGAAAAGACAAAATGAAATGAGATCAAATAAGACGAGATGAGATAAGATGAGATGACATAAGATGATAAAAGATGAGATGAGATAAAATGGCATTAAATAAGATTAGATTAGATGAGACAAGATAAAAGAGGTAAGACAAGGTGAGACATGAAAAGAAGAGATGAGATAAGATGAGACGAGATAGAATAAGATGAGAGAAGATGAGACGAGGCAAGACGCGACAAAATGAGAAAATGAGATGACATAAGATGATAAAAGATGAGATAAAATGAGATATTATATAAAATGAGATAACAAGAGACAAGATGAGAGAAGATGAGATGAGATAAAACGAGATGAGATTAAAAAAGATGAGATGCGGTAAAATGACATGAGAGAAGATAAGAAGAGACAAGATGAGATGAGGCAAGATAAGACAAGATGAGATAAAAAAGAGATGAGATAAAATCAGATGAGATGAGATGAGATGAGATAGAATGAGATAATAGATAAAATGAGATAAGACGAGGTGAGACAAGAAAAGACAAGATGAGATGAGATAAAATTAGATGAGAAAAAATAAGACGAGATAAAAATGAGATGATATAAGATGATAAAAGATGAGATGGAATAAAACAAGATGAAATAAAAAGAGAAAAAGAGATGAGATAGAATTAGATGATATTAAGTAAAATGAGATAAGACAAGGTGATACATGAAAAGATGAGATGAGATAAAATGAGAAAAAAATGAGATGACATGAGATAAAATGGCATCTAATGAGATGAGGCAACATAGGATAAAATGAGAAAAGATGAGATGAGATAAAATGAAATGAGATAAAATAAGATGAGATGAGATAAAATGAGATGACATGAGATGAGATGAGATAACATGAGATGACATGAGATGAGATGAGATAACATGACATTAAATGAGATGAGACAAGATAAAATAAGATCAGATCAAATAAGATGAGATGAGATCAAATGAGATGACATGAGATGAGATGAGATGAGCCACAATGTTCTGAGGATGTTTTGAGCAGAACAAACTACTCGGTGTTCTTTTATAAAACGTTCCCACAACGTTCTGTGAGACCAGAGGAAGGATGTTCTCAGCGTAACCTACAGCCGACCTCTCATGTTATCAGAGAACGTTCAGGACATCTTTAGAGAACGTTATCCTGCTTTGACGAGGAACATTCTGATCGGTAAAAAGAGACTCCCTAGAACTCTGGAGAACGTGCTCAGAACCTTTTAGAAATACTTCCAAAAATGTTCCTGTGAGGTTGAAGGTGAACGTAAAGACAGAAGAAAGCAATGAGATGTAACATAAGACTAGAACAGAGCAGTAGACGGTAGAAGTAATACTGCAGTAATACACATGATAATGAATGAATGAAATACTGCACAGGACCTGGAGCTGGTTCTGCACCGACTGTTTAGATGTCAGAAGTGGTTTTGATGATGACGTTTGGATCTGAGGGTCGTCTGAACGCGTGGAGCAGAAACACCACAGAATCCAAACACAGCAGCAGCTCTGAGGCAGCAGCTGGCCGACACCGGCTCCTGGACCACTTATGAATTATTAAGCTAAATGTCAGTCAGCCAGCTGTGGATGCAGCTGGTGGTTCGACACTCAGGAGGCCGTCGCTGCGTCTGATCGGACTTTAACAGTCGGAGGACGAAGCCGGAGCAGTTCAGATGCAGATATTATGTGACTTCTCTTGAGTCCAAACTGGAATGTAAAAACTCATGCAGACAGTCGAGTCGAGTTCCTGTTCCTGTTGATGCATCACATTTAAAACACAACAGCAAAGAGCTTCCTAGTGAAAAAGAATCTGATTGCTGCTAAGAATGAACAAAACTAGCTAAACTAATAGAGTTGAAACCCTGTAGTGTTGTTTATAGTGTGGATTGACCTGAATAATTCACATATCACGCATTAAACTCTACAAAAATGAACATTTTTTCACCTTTTTCCATTTTCAAATACCAATAATTGTTTATTATTGTCATTTATGACCATTTGGAGTCATTTTGGAGGAGTTCCATCTTATTTTCGACTCTTATTTTGAATAAATCGAAGCACTAGACACAGTTACAGAATGGAAACTCATCCAAACAGTCGAGTAGAGTCACTGTTATGGATGAAGTGAGTCACAGTTTTAGCCTGTTCTTTTTTCTTAATAGGTTTTCTTTGACATAATAGTAAATGTCTGTAAAGTAATTGCATTTTTTGCTTACTTAAATTCAATGTATTCAAAATAAGTGTCCAAAATGACAAAAATAAACAATTATTACCACTTAAATAAGGAAAAAAGGTGAAATAATTTCCATTTCTGTAGGGTTTAATGCCCAACATGGGAATTATTCAGGTAAATCCACACTATAAACGACACTACAGGGGCTCGACTTGACTGTTTGCATGAGTTTGCATCCTGTAACTGTGTCTAGTGCTTCGATTTTTTCAAAATAAGAGACCAAAAATAAGATGGAACTCGTCCAAAATGACTCCAAATGGTCAAAAATGACACTTCAAGGTGGAAAAAAAGTGCAAAAATTCTATTTTTATACCATTTTAATCAATAATATCTGATTTAATCTAGTCAATCCACACTATACATAACACTACAGGGTCTTAAACACCATATTTTAGCTTTTCATGTCAATTCTTTGCAGCGATCAGATTCTTTTTCACTAGGAAGCTCTTTGCTGTTGTGTTTTAAATGTGATGCATCAACAGGAACAGGAACTCGACTCGACTGTCTGCATGAGTTTGCATCCTGTAACTGTCTATCAGCCTTTCAGTGGATGATCTAGAGTCGACTCTCAGCTCTGAACCTGCTGTAGCACTTGAATATTTTCAAAATAAGTGTCTAAAACAAGATAAAGAATTTTAAAAACTTACAAAAATAAACAATTATTGGCACTTCATTATGAAAAAAGTGCAAAAATTTCAATATTTGTAGGGTTTTAATCAATAACATGTGACATATTCATGTAAATCCTCACTATAAATAACATTACAGGGTTTTACCACAATATTTCAGCTTGTTATGAGTCTTTTTCACTGGGAAGCTCTTTTGCATTGTCTTTTAAATGTGTTGCATCCATAACAATGACTTCACTTTACTGTTTGCATGAGTTTGCATCCTGTGACTGTGTCTAGTGCTTCGATTTATTCAAAATAAGTGTCCAGAAATAAGATAAAGATGATCCAAAATGACTCCAAATGGTCAAAAATGACAATAATAAACAATTATTACCACTTCAAAATGGAAAAAAGGTGCAAAAATTTCAATATTTGTTGGATCTTACTGTCAAAATGTAAATTATTCTGGTACATCCACACTAGAAATAACACTACAGGGTCTTAAACACCATATTTTAGCTTGTTGCATTCATCCTTAGTAGCACAACGGCTTCGTTTTCACTGAGAAGCTCTTTGGTGTTGTGTTTTAAATGTGTTGCATCAAGCGACTCGACTGTTTGCATGACTTTGCATCCTGTAGCTGCCTGTCAGCCTCCAGTGGATGATCTGAAGTCGACTCTCGGCTCAGGATCTGCAGCGCTTCCTTTTATTCCCCAGGAGCTGCAACCTCCTCCTGAACTTCGAGGCCTTTCTGTTGATTCCAGGCTGCAGAGAGACTTTTTGCAGAACAACAGAGATCGTCAGGACGTCGTGTCGAACGGCAGCAGAGGAGGAGGATTCTCACCGCCGGATTTAGCTGAGGAGGGCTGCTTGATATGTAAATGGGCCTCGCCGTATGAATGTTTCATCGGGGCTTGGCTGAGGTGGAGTTTGCACAGAGAGGCCCGGCAGAGCATGAAATATACATCACAGCTGTGTGTTTCCTGCCTCGGCGTGTGAACCGCACGTCTGCCGTGTTAATAGAAGCAGCCGTGTGTGTTTCTGTCGAACAGGCGTGACCCTGCATGAGGCCTCCGTCGCTGCAGCCCGGCCTGCCGCCGCACAGGAGTGGAGATCCTCTCGGCGTCACGCAGATAAGAACAGCCGAGATCACACAGTTTACAGCTGATAAAAGACTCAGAGAGAGTCGGGGGGAGTCTGCAAGAGCCGCATGAATAATACAGGAAGCACATCATGAACGCTGCTGCAGCAAACAGCCAGCGAAGAGGAGGGCTTCAGTCTTTAAAACTAAACACCCGGTTCACAGGAATCAGACGTACGCCGCTCTGTCAAATGTTCTGAAGAACTTCTGTCTTCACACCTGTGAACTTTTGTGTTTTCATCACCCGCAGTCATTTAAAGGGTTCGATATCTCCAGAAATAAAACTCATAACAGAACCAAAATGTGGTGAGAAAGCAGACGGAACAGATTCCAGCAGATCTAAATGATTGAGCGGCTCCAACACAGGAAGAATATATAATCATTTATCCTTGGAAATGGGGGGAAAAGAGTGAAATTTAGCAATAATGTGCATTGAAACCTGCCAGAAATTAGTAAAAAAATGTCCAAAAATTAATCTAAAGTAAGAGAAAAATGCCAGACATGACTTATAATTGCCCAAAATGACAGTAATGATTAATTACTGGTCCTTGAAATGGAAAAAAAAATGCAAAGTTTAAAAAAAAAGATGGTGTAGTGGCCTCAGAAAGTCCTTGTTAGTGTATATATCTTCGGATGGTTCCATGTTTCCGACTAAAATACAGTCTTTAGTCGACGTTTCACCAACTGTTGAGGCTCTAACATCAGTAGAATCTGATGTGTGGAAAGACAAGGCTCCAGTTTGTTGGTATTTTGACATCAAACCTGCTTAGTATGAGCACAAATTTGTCCAAAATGACTTTAAACTCATCGAAAATTATTTAAATTTTGCTTAGAATAGGATAAATATTGACAAAAATGACTAAAAATTGTCCAAAATGACAATAATTAATAATTATTGGCCCTTATAAATGGACAAAAGAGCAATATTTTCAAATTATGTTGGTACTGGGGCCGCAGAAAGTTCCTGTAAGTGTATATCTATGGATGGATCCATGTTTCCTACTAAAATACAGTCTCTGGTTGACATTTCTCAAACTGTTGAGGCTCTAACATCAGTAGGATCTGATGTGTAGCAAGACAAGGTTCCAGTTTGTTGTCGGTTTGACATGAAATTTTTCCAAAATGTGTAAAAAAAAATATCCAAAATGACATGAAGATCATCGAAAATTGTACAAAACGGTCAAAATTGACAACAATGAACAATTATTCACACTTGAAAATCGAAACAAAAGTGCAAAAAAATCAAATTTTTGTCAGGTTTTAATGCTTAATATGTAAAGTATTTAGGTAAAATTATAAATAAAACAACAGGGTCACACTAAAACGTGTCCTAAATCCTGCAATATGTCTTAAAATTGTCCAAAAATGACAATAATGAATAATTATTGGCTCTTGAAAATGAGATATAGTGCAAAAAAGTTAAACCAGGGGGGTGTTCTGTCCCCATCAAGTCCCTATGAGTGTACATCTATGGATGGATCCATGTTTCCTATTAAAAATACAGTCTTTGGTCAACATTTCAACTGTTGAGGCTCGAACATCAGTAGAATCCGATGTGCGTCAAGTTTGACAAGACAAGTTTCCAGTTTGTTGCTATTTTGACCAGAAAAATGGTCCAAAATGACTTCTAACTCGTACAAAACGACTCAAAACATCTGGACCCCTATGAATAATTATTAGCCCTTAAAAATGGAAACTTTTGGAAAATTGTGCACGCAAGGATGGTACTTCGACACTAGAAAGTTCCTGTAAGCATATATATAAGGATGGATCCATGTTTCCTACTAAAATACATTCTTTGGTCAACATTTCTCCAACTGTTGATGTTCTAACATCAGTAGAACTTGATGTGTTGAAGTTTGGCAAGACAGGGTTCCAGTTTGTTGACATTTGATTCAAATCTTGTCCAGAATGACGCAAAGATTGTCCAAAATTATTCAAAATTTGTCCAGAATTACTTCGGTCATCACATAACCTCCTCAAAGCAGCTTCAGGTCCTAGAATCACCTGTTTGTAGTATAAAGTTCATGATCCAGGTGTGTTGCTGCCACCATCAGGAAGGAAACACAAACTACCACCTGCTGCTGAGAGACACCTGGTCAGGATGGTCCAGAGTCCACCAGGAACCAGCAGAAAGCAGGTCTGGATGAACCAGAAGCTGCTGGAACACAGCTGTCAGTGTCCACAGGGTTGGACATCAACATGAGCTGAGAGGCTCCATGAAGAAGGAAGTTCTTCCTCTAGAAGCAGAACCTTAAAGCTCCACTGATCACATGGACAAAGAAAAGGCCTTCTGGAGGAAAGTTCTGAGGTCAGATGGAACAAAGACTGAGGAGAGAAGGTGAGGCCTTCAACCCCAACAACACCAGACCTACCATCAGCATGGAGGTGGCAGCATCATGCTCTGGAGCTTTCTACAAGTCCTTCTGGCCTCATTTCAGACTGTATCTTGGACTGGCTTTGGACTTTGTTGGGACAGGTTCTTGTTTGGTTTCAGTCTTGGTTGTGGGCTGGTTTAGACCTGGTTTTGATGAGATATAAAGTTGGTTTAGGATTTATTTTACAGTGGATTTGGTCCTGGTTTAGGACTGGTTTCAGACTGTCTTGGGAGGGTCTTAGACTTTTTTTTTAACCCCAACAACACCAGACCTACCATCAGCATGGAGGTGGCAGCATCATGCTCTGGGGCTTTTTACAAGTCCTTTAGTCCTGATTCCAGTGACAGAGATTCATGTTTCAATGATTCCTTCATAGAACATTCAGACTTATAGGAGTCTCTGATTGTCATGATGTACATGGTCTCTACAGGCGGATGTTAACTCCAGTTCTGTACAACCGCAGAACAAACTGTGATCCTCTAACTGAAGGAAAACTTGTTGGGATGCAGCCTCTCCTTGATGTTCATGTTTAACTTCGTGTTTCAGTCATTCGGTCGAAACAATCGCTGCTGCCCTGAACGCTCTCCTCATCCATCATACTCTGAAAAACATATTAGCCGTGTTTTTGACTTGTGCCTCGGTATGAATTATTCAATGAGCTGCTCATTATCCTGACTGGACCTGAACAGAGACGACGAATCCCGTCTCCTCCCGTCTCTGAGGAGCTCTCAGAATAATCGAATTGTGGTTTCAGACAGTCGGGTTCCTTTTTTCCATCTCAGCGAATTAAAAGAACACAAACCAACACTCGACTGCCATTTAAATACAGTCTGCTGTCAAAAGCCGATCAGAAACGTATCTCCTGATCTGAAGCAGACTGATGACGATGCTGGTTTCAGTTGTATTTACTGTGTGAAGGCTGGATGAGGATCAATGGACTTCCTGCTCACTGAGGTCAAACATGGAATAGTTAGATATCAACATGAAGACGACATGGAAGCAGCTTGTAACTATGCACATATAACACCAACATCTAGACCCCTATAAACACCAACATCTAGACCCTATGAAAACCAACATCTAGACCCCTATGAACACCAACATCTAGACCCCTATGAAAACCAACATCTAGACCCCTATGAACACCAACATCTAGACCGTTATGAACACCAACATCTAGACCCCTTTGAAAACCAACATCTAGACCCCTATAAACACCAACATCTAGACCCCTATGAAAACCAACATCTAGACCCCTATTAACACCAGCATCTAGACCCCTATGGACACCAACATCTAGACCCCTAAGAACACCAACATCTAGATCCTATGAACACCAACATCTAGACCCCTAAGGACACCAACATCTGAACCCCAATGAACACCATCATCTAGACCCCTATGAACACCAACATCTAGACCCCTATGAACACCAACATCTAGACCCCTATGAACACAAACATCTAGACCCCTATGAACACCAACATCTAGACCCCTATGAAAACCAACATCTAGACCCATATGAACACAAACATCTAGACCCCTATGAACACCAACATCTAGACCCCTATGAAAACCAACATCTAGACCCATATGAACACCAACATCTAGACCCCTATGAAAACCAACATCTAGACCTCTATGAACACCAACATCTAGACCGTTATGAACACCAACATCTAGACCCCTTTGAAAACCAACATCTAGACCCCTATAAACACCAACATCTAGACCCCTATGAAAACCAACATCTAGACCCCTATTAACACCAGCATCTAGACCCCTATGGACACCAACATCTAGACCCCTAAGAACACCAACATCTAGACCCCTATGGACACCAACATCTAGACCTCTATGAACACCAACATCTAGATCCTATGAACACCAACATCTAGACCCCTAAGGACACCAACATCTAGACCCTATGAACACCAACATCTGGACCCTATGAACACCAACATCTGGACCCTATGAACACCAACATCTAGACCCCTATGAACACCAACATCTAGACCCTATGAACACCAACATCTAGACCCCTATGAACACCAACATCTAGACCCCTAAGAACACCAACATCTAGACCCCTATGAACACCAACATCTGGACCCTATGAACACCAACATCTAGACCCCTATGAACACCAACATCTAGACCAACATCTAGACCCTATGAACACCAACATCTAGACCCTATGAACACCAACATCTAGACCCCTATGAACACCAACATCTCGACCCTATGAACACCAACATCTAGACCCCTATGAACACTAACATCTAGACCCTATGAACACCAATATCTAGACCTTATGAACACCAACATCTAGACCCCTATGAACACCAACATCTAGACCCCTATGAACACCAACATCTAGACCCTATGAACACAACATCTAGACCCTATGAACACCAACATCTAGACCCCTATGAACACCAACATCTAGACCCCTATGAACACCAACATCTAGACCCCTATGAACACCAACATCTAGACCCCTATGAACACCAACATCTAGACCCCTATGAACACCAACATCTAGACCCTATGAACACCAACATCTAGACCCTATGAACACCAACATCTAGACCCCTATGAACACCAACATCTAGACCCTATGAACACCAACATCTAGACCCTATGAACACCAACATCTAGACCCCTATGAACACCAACATCTAGACCCTATGAACACCAACATCTAGACCCCTAAGAACACCAACATCTAGACCCCTATGAACACCAACATCTAGACCCCTATGAACACCAACATCTAGACCCCTATGAACACCAACATCTAGACCCCTATGAACACCAACATCTAGACCCCTGTGAACACCAACATCTAGACCCCTATGAACACCAACATCTAGACCCCTGTGAACACCAACATCTAGACCCCTATGAACACCAACATCTAGACCCCTGTGAACACCAACATCTAGACCCCTGTGAACACCAACATCTAGACCCCTATGAACACCAACATCTAGACCCCTATGGACACCAGTTTATAGGGTTCTACCAATAAGTTCACTTCAGCATTTCATCAAAATATCAACAAACTGGAACCTTGTCTTGCTACACATCAGATCCTACTGATGTTAGAGCCTCAACAGTTGGAGAAATGTCGACCAAAGACTGTATTGTAGTAGGAAACATGGATCCATCCATATATACACACTAAGAGGAACTTTCTGGGGGCACAACATCCCCTTTGATAATAAAATTTTGCCCATTTTTCCATTTTCAAGGACCAATTATAATTAATTATCATCATTTTGAGTCATTTTAGATAGTTTCTATCTTATTTTGAACAAATTTTGATTATTTCTGGATGAGCTTCAAGTCATTTGGGACATTTTTACAAATTTTGGAAAAGTTTCGAATCAAAATACCAACAAAATTTATCTTTGTCTTCCCACAAATCAGATCCTACTGATGTCAGAGGTTCAAAAGTTGGTGAAATGTCGGCTACAGACTGTATTTTAGTAGGAAACATGGATCCATCAATCCATTGAATTTCTAGGGCCATAACACCACCCTTGTTTAAAAACTTTGCAATTTAAAGGCTTTAATTGGTCTTTGTTGTCATTTTTGGACCATTTCAATCTGAATTAGTTCAAATTTTTAGTCATTTTGGACATGTTTCTACTCTTATTAATCAGGTTTGAGGTCAAAATGGCAAAAAACTGGAACCTTGTCTTGCCACACATCAACACACTTAACTTTCCAGGGCCCTGATACCACACTTTTTTGAGAATTTTGCACTTTTTTCCCATTTTTCAGGGCCAGTAATGAAATATTTGTCCTCTGTTGGAGTCAATCAGTCATTTAGATCTGCTGGAAACTATTCTGTCTCTGTCCTCACTACATTTCATGGCTGTGGGAGTTTTATTTCTGGAGATATCGAACTGTAAATATGGCTTTCTATCTAAGGTGCCTTTTTTCATTGATAGTAAAGAACTTCCCAGTTGAGAAAAATAATGAAATGCTTAAAATTCAGTCAAAACATTTCGTAAAACTTGGTTTATGGCTTGAGAATGCACATTTATGAAGCAAAATCTGAGTCGGTGCAGCAGCATGATGTCTGATCGACTCGGTTATTACTTCTGTTGGGCCTTCGACAGTACCCTGACAAACAGCTTTGAAGTCTTCTTATCTTTCCAGCGAGGTTTGCTGTTCGTCCATCAACACAAACATCTCTTCTGTTGCAGCAGCCTCGGGGGTCAATACGAGCTCAACATGTGTTTTTTCCATCAACGCTGCTGCCGGGACTAAACATCCACATCCTGCTGCAAGAAACGCTGAGAAACATCTCAAAACTACCGCCGTTATTTACTCCTGCTCTTAGAAAAGCCGACTACTGACGGGCTTTAAACCAGAACAAAGAGTCATGATCACGTTGCTCCTGTCTGAGCGGCTTCACACCAACTTTAAGATCTTATTATGTCTTTTTCTTCAAGTTACATTAATTACATTTTAGAGCTAGTACGAGCCAATAGGCAGCATCAGACAAAGACTTCAGAAACATCTTCTGATGCGCTACCTTGGACACATCATCAGGGTTGTTTCCTGGAGTCACTGGGTGTTTCACAACAGACACCCTCATCCAGGCGACCCGACCGAGGCCTGTATCCAAGTGGCCTTCTTCAGCCAGAGCCGTATGGGTGCTTTCTCTACAGCTCTTCTTCGGTTGGTTGTTATGCCCAGTGTGCCGTAGGCCTTACTCAGGGAGTGGCTGGCGAACCCCCGACCGCCCACCTTCACTGACATCCATCTGGTCCTCCAACCGTTCCTCCGACAATCATCTCCTTCTTTCTCCAGCAAGACCAGTTGTTCTGTAGCCTCAGTGACCAAGATGATGGACTGGGTGATGCCTGGTGGGATTTTCAGCTGCCTCTCCAGGTCGGCTGTCATCGCCCAGCCTCGGGCCGTGGAGAACAAACCAGCAGAGCTTTACTTCGGTGTTCTCTCTGGGCTTTGTCCTTCCTTGAAGAACTGGATGGCCTTGGGTGCAGCTCGGACGCATCGACAAACATTCTTTAATCAGCTCTGGTTGAAAACTAAAAGGACAAAGTGTTTGCAGTGCAGCAATAAAGTAATACCGCACATGATAAAG
Source organism: Dascyllus trimaculatus (assembly GCA_024666655.1). Classification (NCBI taxonomy): domain Eukaryota; kingdom Metazoa; phylum Chordata; class Actinopteri; family Pomacentridae; genus Dascyllus; species Dascyllus trimaculatus. Next base: position 1,281,843 of record CM045459.1, on the reverse strand, counting down.
TTCTGCAGTCGATATTTACACTGTTATTTTACACATTTGTCCTTTTGTTGTGATCAAACATTTCACATTAAAAGTACTCCACATGTTTAGTTTTATATTATTGCGTCACGCTGCTTCATAAACATCACGAGTTAAATTCACTAAAAGTTGGGACTTTTCATGTTTAAACTCACTGATAATAAGAGATTATTTGTTCCACCTGTCCGATGCTGCAGATTCTGAAACAACAGAGACCGTTTCAGGTTTTTATCTTTGATAGTTTCTGAGATGTTGTCGTTCAAACAGCCTCAAATTTCGATGTGAGATAAAACCGGCTGGAAGTGGGTCGACGGTCAGATTTTTTCATTTTTATTATCTGGGAAAGTGTTAAATTCATCAGGATTAAACGTCAGACACCATTTTAAATATCAAAAGTTTATAATAAAAGAAGCTTCAAGGAAATAGAGAAGGATCCTGATGGGTTGGACAGGCAGCTCAGTGGGTCGTCAGCAGTAATGTGGGCCTTGTAGCGGACCATCCTGGTGAAGAGGGAGCTGGAAGTGAGCCTCAAGGCCAAGCTCTGGATTTACCATCCATCTACATTCCAACCCTCACCTATGGTCATGAGCTCTGGGTGGTGACCAGAAGAGGGAGATCACAGATACAAGCAGCTGAAATGAGCTTCCTCTGGAGGGTGGCTGGGCTCAGCCTTAGAGATAGGGGGAGAGACTCAGACATCTGGAGGGAGCTCGGAGTAGAGCTGCTGCTTCTTCACGTCTAAAGAAACCAGTTGAGGTGGTTTGGACGTCTGATCCGGATGCCTTCAGGGAGGCTTCCTTTGGTGGTTTTCCGAGCACGACTACCTGGGAGGAGACCCCGAGGTAGACCCAGAACCTGATGGAGGGATTATGTATCTCATCTGGCCTGGGAACGCCTCAGGATCCCCAGGAAGAGGTGGAAAGTGTTGCTGGAGGAGGGACGTCTGGAACGACCTGCTTCGTCTGCTGCCTCCACAACCCGACCAGGATAAGCAGAAGAACGTGGAAATGGAAATCCTGATGACTTACCATAGAAAAACCCAATTATGAGGTTTTGTTGGAGATGAAAATCGGACCACCAGACACCAGTTCATCCTCATGTCCCTGCAGGCATGTCGACTCTAAATAAAGTTTCAGAGGAGTTCGGTTTGGATGATCAAATCCCTTTTGTTTATTCATTTTCCAAATATAATTTCCTGCAAAAAAACAAAAAAAGGGTGCATTTCCATGAAATATGCATGATTCACCCCAAACACAGAAACAGAGGAAGAAAAACAAACACAAAGGAAGTGTAAAGTAGAAAAACAGGCAGCGAACCCTTCAGAGTTTACTGGTAACCTTGGAAATGGAAAGAAAAAAAGGTTTGTTATTGAGTAAATATTCTCCCTGTGAGTTCCTCTTGAAGACTCTTGTGAGTTCCAGTACAGTGAACATTAATTCAGTTTACAGTCACCCTTTGTAAATGCATGAAGCTCTGACTGTATTTATTTATTTGGCATCCAAGACGAAGTTCTGAAAACATTTTAATGAGATAAGTTTTAAACGCTCGCCTCAGAAACCACGTCTTACCTGTAAAGCCATTTTAAGAGCTCAGGATCTCCAGAAATAAAACTCCAACAGTCATGAACTGTGGTGAGGACACCTCACCACAGTTCATGTTTCACTTGTTGTCACTAGAAAACAGAAAAAATTTTCCAACAAGGCTGGTACTGAAGCCTCGGAAAGCTCCTGGAAGTTTATATCTATGGATGGATCCATGTTTCCTACTAAAATACAGCCTTTGGTTGACGTTTCACCAACTGTTGAGGCTCTAACATCAGTAGAATCTGATTTGTGGCAAGTTTGGCGACACAAGGTTCCAGTTTTTTGCCATTTTGACTTGAAACTTGTCCAAAATATGAGTGAAACTGTTCAAAATGATTTAACAACTGTGTAAAATAAGCTGAAATTTGTCAACAGTTACTCAAAACTTGTCCAAAATGACTCAAAATAGCCCAAAAATGGCAATAATTAATAATTACTGGCCTTTGAAAATGGACAAAACATGCAATATTTTTCACTGAGGACAGTGTTGTGGCTCCAGAAAGGTCCTGTAAGTGTATATCTATGGATGGATCCATGTTTCCTACTAAAATACAGTCTTTGGTTGACATTTCACCAACTGTTGAGGCTCTAACATCAGTAGAATCTGATTTGTGGCAAGTTTGGCGACACAAGGTTCCAGTTTTTTGCCATTTTGACTTGAAACTTGTCCAAAATATGAGTGAAACTGTTCAAAATGATTTAACAACTGTGTAAAATAAGCTGAAATTTGTCAACAGTTACTCAAAACTTGTCCAAAATGACTCAAAATAGCCCAAAAATGGCAATAATTAATAATTACTGGCCTTTGAAAATGGACAAAACATGCAATATTTTTCACTGAGGACAGTGTTGTGGCTCCAGAAAGGTCCTGTAAGTGTATATCTATGGATGGATCCATGTTTCCTACTAAAATACAGTCTTTGGTTGACATTCCACCAACTGTTGAGGCTCTAACATCAGTAGAACCTCATGCATGACAAGTTTGACACGACAAGATTCCAGTTTGTTGATATTTTAACTTGAAATCTGTCTAAAATGATTCACAATTTGCCCAATATAAGATTAAAATGATCCAAAATGACTAAACAAATGTCCAGAATGACTCAGGAACATTCTGGGGTACAATACCCCATCCACTGAAAAGTTTTGCTTGTTTTTCCATTTTCAATAATTCAAAAATTACTCATTATTGTCATTCTGGACAACAAGTTCTACTGATGTTAGAGCCTCAACAGTTGGTAAAATGTCGACCAAAGACTGTATTTTCATGAGTAAAAAATGTCCAAAATGACATGAAGCTCATCCAGAATGACTCAAAATTGTCCAAAATAATAATAATTAATCATCATTGTTCCTTGATAATGGAAAAATGTGCACAATTTTCCAACAAGGCTGAAATTGAAGAGACACGGTGCCATTTTTTTGCCATTTTAACTCAAAATTTGTCTAAAATGATCCACAGTTTGCCCAATAAAAGATTAAAATGATCCAAAATGACTAAACAAATGTCCAGAATGATTCAAAACTGGTCCCAAATACATTGGAATTTGTCAACAATAACTCAAAACTGTACAAAATGATAATAATGAATAAATACTGGCCCTTGATGATGGAAGAAAGCGCAAATTTTTCAAATGATATTGGAATTGCTGGTATTTTGGATTGCAACCTGCCCAAAATGAGTAAAAAAATGTCCAAAATAACATGAAACTGATCCAGAATGACTCAAAATTGTCAGAAATGATAAGAATTAATCATCATTAGTGCTTGAAAATGGAAAAAAATGTGCACAATTTTCCCAACAAGGGTGGTGCTGTGACCCCAGAAAGTGTTTGTATATGGATGGATCCATGTTTCCCATTAAAATGAAGCCTTTGGTCGACATTCCACCAACTTTTGAGGCTCTAGGGGTTGATATTTAGAAAGTAGGACAAGAAAAAGTTCCAGTTTTTTGCTATGTAGACTAAACGTTGACGTGGACTCATTGGTAGAACCATAAAACCTGGTGTTTATAAGGGTCTAGATGTTGGTGTTATATGTTCACAGTTACTTTCTGCTTCCATGTTGTCTTCATGTTGGTAAGATGTCGACTTTAGGGTGCAAATCTAAAAGCTCCCACGTCTGAAATCACTGAAATGATCAGTATGCATCCCAAATATTTGATGGAACGAAATGCCATCCTGCAGGTACGTCTTTCCAGAAGTGTTTTTCACCACCTTGCAGCCTTTTTAGCTGCACCCTGCCCGTCTGAAATGCTTTGATCGACGTCAGAAAGGTGGCAGAAGAAGAATCTGTGAGGAGGGAAGAAGCTCCGGACGTTCGCCGTGCAAATGATTGATGGCGCTTCAAGAGGGTTAAAAAAGAAAACGGAGCTCCTTCAATTCCAAGAAGGAGCTAAAAGAGGAGGTTAGCCGTCCGACAAACTGACAAGGACGTGCTTTGAAGGGTCCAGCTCCCATTGAAATGTACGTTTTCTAATTCAGCTAAAGTGAGTCTGGGGGCGGAACGATCCGATCACAACATTTAGCCTTTCAGTCAGAGTGATTCTCAGCAGTTTGAATCCTCGTTGGAGCAGCAGAGAAGTGAGAGGTGTCACCGTGGAGGTCGGATGTGGGTAAAGCGAAGGAGGAGTGATGAGTCTCTGACAGCTGGGTGTTACTGGTGTCACGGCGGGCCTTACTGGGCCGACTCACCCGCCGCCACTCGGTAATGGAATAAAATGACAGAGTGCAGGGAGATAATCACCATCAGTGGACGGGAAGGAACTGGAGCAGATGAAAGAATTACATATGAGGGATGGGAGGGGAGGTAAGTGGCGAGGTGGTACGTTTCATTAGCCCTTATTAAAAGAGCCACCTCATATCCAGGTCAGGGCAGCGGAGAGTCTGACGGGCAGCGGAGAGTCCGACGGGCCTTTTTAAATTTAAATCAGACGAAGAGGCTTCAAAGACGCTGATAACTGATGGGCAGAAGACTGACGGCTGCTGATGCTGCTTGCTGGAAGCATCTTGAGCTGCTGATAAAACTGCAGTGGTAAGTCAGACTTGTTGTTGACTTACAGCAGCATTACACCCACCGCCCCAGCTCTGTCGGATCACCTGTCATCCCAGGTTCACGTAGAACCTTAAAATCCGAGGTCCAGTCGACGTGTAGACGGATATTTGTTTAACTAATTTCACCTCCTTTCTTATAAAAAGATCACCTCTGCAATAGAAGGGTTGTCAAAAGCATGCCGAACCAACAGGAAGTGATGAAACGCCAACCCTAAAGCCACGCTGGCCAATCAGGAGCCTGGCAAAAAGCTAATAAGGGGAACCAACAACAGTGCATCAAATACAGGAGGAATCATATGTGGAAAATGAACTGTTTCATTTAGCAAAGCCAACGTTTTTATCCACCTGATCCGATTTGAGTCATATAATATTCAGCATTTGCAGACATGAAGCCCCAGTTTAAGTTTAGTAGATCAGATGTAGTACCTGGTTGTTCCACCAGGTGGAGCCTCTGACTGTTTAACACTGCAGAGACCAGAGGAGGCGTCACTCAGACTACAGACAGTTCATGATGGTGAGCAGAGAGCATTGTGGGGGTTTAGCTAGTTAAAGGGGCACCATGACAAAGACTTATGTGGTGGTTAATGACCTCCGACCAGAGTTAAACTGGGATCAACTTCTAATCAAGTTGTAATAATTTCAAAAGTGCAACGAATGTTTAAAGGGTATTTTAATTTCCAGTAATGTTATGTAACGTTAATATAATGTTTAAATGTCAACATTCATAGGATGTTCCGTGATAAATAACAAGGAACGTTCTCAGATCAACGTTCAAAAAATGTTTTCCAGATGTTGTCGAGGCCTCAGATGATGTTTTTTATACAGAACGTTTTATAACATTCCTGCTATCTGTTACAGTAGAGGTGGAACGTTTAGCCTTTTTGTTGTGGGAACACATTACGGAACGTTCTTCTATAAAAATGTTTCCACAATAAAAACACAGGAAGGAAAGATGTTCTCCATGCAACACTCATAAAACATTTTCAAGATGTTATCGAAGCCTCAGATGACAGAACGTTTCTTATAAGATGTTCCTGTGCTGTGATTTATTAACAAAGGTGGAACATTCTGGCTGCAGTGTTCTCATTATGTTTTGGTTGATGTTACTGAGGGAACACATTATAGAACGTTCTTCCGTAAAACTTCTACGACATCAAGGGAGGAACGTTCTCAAATCAACTTTCAAAAAATGTTTCCCAGATGTTTTCGAGGCCTCAGATGACGGAATGTTGTAGAATGATTTTGGAAAGTGACATATTAAAGGTAGAACATCTTGCCTTTTGTTGAAGGAACATCTTGTAAAATGTTCTTCTATTAGACATTTCCACGATGATAACAAAGGATGTTCTCAAAACGTTTTCAAGATGTTATCAAGACCTCAGATGACAGAATGTTTCTTATAAGACGTTCCTGTTCTGTGATATATTAACAAACGTGGAACATTCTGGCTGCGATGTTTGTAGGTTGTTTTGGGATGTTGTTGAGGGAACACATTATAGAATCTATAAAATGTTCTCACAACGTTCCATGAGAACAAAGGAACAACGTTCTCGGTGCAGCATTCAGTTTTGTCCAACAATGTTATCAGCAAACTTTTTGAGAACGTCTTTAGTTATTTTTTAGAAGAACATTCTGGGAACTGAAAGAAACGTTGCAGAACGTTCTCGGAACAGAAAAGCTCCAACTGGGTCGTGTATATCGGTGGACGCAGCAGAAACACGAACAGACAGAAGGTGTTTTGGCCTTTATCTGCTCTAAAGGAAGAGTCTAATGGACCAGCATGTTTTCTGTCAGAGGAGCTGAGTTTAAATCAGCTGATTTATCTTTTAAAGGTCATAAAATACGTTCCAGGTTCTGCTGATTTCCATCCAGTCTGGGTTGGAGTCCAGTCTACGGGACAAGGACACTGCATTTTGGCTGCATGTGTTTTGGCTCGTTGACAACTCTGCTGCAGTCTGAAGCCATGTGTTCAACCTGCCAAGTGACCTGAACCCGACACGACGCCAGTGAAAGAACAGAGATTATTTTAGGCCGAGAAAGTGTCCAACAGATCCGAATTAAACTACAGATCCATAAAACAGGTCATGTATCGGTCTAACTGTTGCTTGAAGTCCCACACAGTAAAGGTGTTGCTCCATTAGCCAGGACTTATCTCCATTTCCTGGTGATAACAACAACTTTTAATGAATCACTTCAAGGATAAACCCGTTTAAAAGGTTCTGTTTTCCTCAAAAAAAGCAGCCAAACTCAGATAAATGTTCATCGCAGCAGATTAGTTGTATTTATGACCACAGAGCTGCTGTCCGAGCTGTGATTTATGCTGCTGCAGAGGAAAAACAGAAGCGTGGAGGTAGATTACAAAGGACGGGGTCTTAAAACAGCACAGTGTTGTTTTATTTTGGTGCTTCGAGGGTCGAGGTTTAAGGATAGAGTTACTGCAACACGTACAAAAATAATGTTCTGCTATTATATTTAATGTTTTTACAGCTTTAATTGTATTATTGGGGGTTAGACACGAGCAAACCTGAGTATTGGGGTTTTTATCTTGTTTAAAAGCAGATTTTTCTTCTGTTTATGCTCCTATATAGCTGGACTGCATTCTCATTTGCATTTTCAAACTGAAAACAGAGAATTTTTTAAAGTTAACTTTTTATTTGGTCGCATGCAACTGAACCAGGTTTGTCCAGATCGATTTAAGAAGTAACATTAACGCCAGCATTTTAAATATCTGTAGATTATGATTTTAAAAAATGGTGGAGCAGGAAGTCTCTACTCACCGTCAACTCTGTCACTTTGCTATCTTGTAAATCTATTTCCCACAATGCTCTTGAACTCTTACCTTAACGTTGATCGTGTGCGGAGCAGTTCCTCCAGCGGCCACTGGGGGCAGGTTCCTCACTGTAAAACATCAGGCAGATATTCAGTCAAATCAACTCCTGTGACGTTTGTGAACAAAACTTTCTAACAGAGTCTGAAGTTTCCACTGAATCTGAAGATCGAAATTCCAGAAGATGTATGAAAAATATATGAAAGAACCAAAATGCATTATTGTTTGTTGTGGCAAAGACTCAACTGCTTCAATGATCCATCATAAAAATCTAAGAGGAGATCTTTGGGGGGACCAGTCTAGAACCTTCATTCCAGCCTGATGAAACCATTTCTTCACCACTTTGATGTGTTTGGGCTCATTGTCTGGTTGGAACATCCAGCTGTGTCCCAGATCAACCTTCTGATGATGGTTTTAGGTTCTGATCCTCCTCCTTCATTGTTCCATTGACTTTGTGTGAAGCTCCAGTTCCACAGAGCATGATGCTGCCACCTCCATGCTGATGGTAGGTCTGGTGTTGTTGGGGTTCAAAAGAAGTCTAAGACCCTCCCAGGACAGTCTGAAACCAGTCCTGAAAAAGTCAAATACCAGTGCAAATTCAGGACCAAAACCAAACCGTAAATACTCCTAAAAAAAAGTCCAAGACCCCCCTAAGACAGTCTGAAACCAGTCCTAAACCAGGACCAAATCCACTGTAAAATAAATCCTAAACCAACTTTAAATCTCATCAAAACCAGTTCCCAAACCAGCCCACAACCAAGACTGAAACCAAACCAGAACCTGTCCCAACAAAGTCCAAAGCCAGTCCAAAACACAGTCTGGAATCAGGACTAAAGGACTTGTAGGAAGCCCCAGAGCATGATGCTGCCACCTCCATGCTGATGGTAGGTCTGGTGTTGTTGGGGTTGAAGGCCTCACCTTCTCTCCTCAGTCTTTGTTCCATCTGACCTCAGAACTTTCCTCCAGAAGGCCTTTTCTTTGTCCATGTGATCAGTGGAGCTTTAAGGTTCTGCTTCTAGAGGAAGAACTTCCTTCTTCATGGAGCCTCTCAGCTCATGTTGATGTCCAACCCTGTGGACACTGACAGCTGTGTTCCAGCAGCTTCTGGTTCATCCAGACCTGCTTTCTGCTGGTTCCTGGTTGACTCTGGACCATCCTGGTTTGGTGTTCTTGGGATTAAACTCTCTAATATATAAATGAAACAACCAAAGTTCTTGATTGAAACAGAGACTCATGTGTTTCAATCATTTCATCATGGCATTAAAGTTTCATAGGAGTTATTGGTCTTTACAAGTGTATGTAAGCTTTAGTTCACGACTGTAGGTACAATACTTTGCTAAAACACACACAAAAAAAGCTAAAATCAGACTAGAATAGAAAAGAGGGAAATAATACTGTCACCAATTATAAGCTGGTAAAGTAATGTCACAAATAATGGAGAAATATTGGCCATTAAATCATAATATTGCACTTGAAGTTGAAATCTATGATCCTCAAACTGGTATTTCAGTCATGTACATGTGTTCTTTGTCCCTGCCTGCTCTCCTGTGGATACTGAGGGGTTGGAAAATGAAAGCAAGAAAACTGAAATGAGGATGGAGCCGAGGGATTCAAACTCCCAGGACAGCTGTCAGAACCACTCGGCACTAACAAGCAGGAAATGGAAGTAGGCACCACAATAACCAGCGCCGCAGTGGGACGTCCAGTCGCTCCGTCGGATCACCACAGTAGTCCGGACATCCACAGAGCGCCCTGTTCGGACCGAGCCTCAGCCCGTCCCACTGCAGGAGGTTCAGACCCAGAACATGATCCCGGCTGGTGGCGCCGCCTCCAGGGGCTTTTAAATGGCATCAGAACAAATCCAGCTTCATCGTTTACATTTTCACCACTAACAGGAAGATGTCAGGCAAACTAATGGAGCTACACTGTAAAAAATAGGTTTAAAAACTATTTTTTATAATAATAATAATAATAAACTAATTAATTATTTTTTTTCCTAAATTTCTCTTCGGGGCATAATAAAGTATATTCTTATGCTTCTCGTTCTTCTTATAACGATAATTAATAATATAACTAATAATTAATGATTTTTTAAAAATTTTATTTTATGGTGAAACGCAGTTTTGTTTATTGATTTATTTATTTTATCAACATAGAAATTAATACTTTTTCTGTGATTTTACTAGATATTATATTTAATATAACAAAATGAGGGAAATCTTTAAAACAACACCTAAAAAATAAAATTATTGGACATTTTTCAATTTTTAATATTTATTTTTTTCTTTTCAGACATAAATATAGGAAATATCTCTAAATAATACTTTTATTTACTAATTTAAATAAAATTTTAAAAATGTCAGTTTATCAAATAAATAAAGTAAAAAATTAAATTAAATTAAATTGTTTTAAAAAAGCTACAAAAATAAACTACATTTTTTAACCAACACCAGTCCGACTCATATTCAGGACCTTAAAGACAAAACTGTCTGAATCAAAAACACTTTTATGAAAATTTACTTTTTAACCAACATCAGTTCTGTCCATAACAACCACATGTTCTTTTATTTTCAGGTTTTTAACACCTTAAATTCAATTTCCACTATTATTTTATTAGAACACTCAGGACCTTAAAGACGAAAATATCAGAGTAAAAAAAAAAAAAAACTTCCATAAAAACATGAAAAATTAATTATATTAATTATATTTTCCATATTTTAAAACCAAATTCAGTCCTGATTGATCACAGCTGATAAATATTCAGTCATTGTCAGGATTTTAACCCTTTAAATACCAGTTTGTTCACACAGCACCATTTTTGGTTTTGATGAAAATAAATCTTTAAAAAAATGAATTAGCTTCAGTGTTTTATTATCACAGTCTTTGATATGTCAGTGATTAGAAATGCTATTGATTTTGATGCACCATTATTAATTTTGTGCAGTGTCAGATAAGAAAAACACCTCATACTCAGGAACTTAAAGACACAAGCTGTCCACATAAAACTACAAACATGGAACCTATAGAACCCATAGAACCCCTGCAGTACAGTTTTAATGGGTTTCAATGGGGACATTTTTGTCTTTAAGGTCCTGGCTGTAACTTTTCTTTGTGTACACACAGTATTATGATGTGTTTACAGCCATAAAATTATACAAAATAATCCCAAATAAAAAAGGCAGCATGAAGGGGGTTAATACTCTAAAACTGCACCTCGACACACCAAACATTTTTATTGCTAGACTTCTAAACGCGAGGCGGCTGCCAACGCCGGCGTTATCGGCTGCTGCGTGACAGATCGGCTCGTGCCACTTTAATTCTTCGTGACATTGTTCGAATGTCAACGGGGATTAAAACCGAAGATGGAGGGATGCGAGTGGGCCTCCAGTAAACAGCAGCTGAGTGCCAGCTTAGCGCCGCCCACACTGAAACCAAGCAGGGAGGAGGCGTCGGCGCTGCTGGGGTTCTGAAACGGTGCTTTTAAAGCTTCAGGTTTGCTGTTTATTTGACTCGTCGTTAAAGACGGGAGCACGACGTCCAAGGAGCCTGGATGGAGTCGAGGAATCGTGTTTCCTGCCTCTAATCAGCGGCATCATGATTCTGCAGCGAACTCGTTCCACTCTGGGCCGTTTGCCGTTCCGTTAATATTCAAGACGCAGCACCAAACACCCTGATAGGACATCAAAGGCAGCACAGTCCTGCCTCGACTGACGGGACCATAATGGAAACTCAGCTCTAATGAAGCAACGCTAAAAAAGAAAAGCGAGATGTAAGGCAGATCGCACCTGACTGACTGTTAATTAACCTTAACGCAGCTCATTAATGGTGCTTTCTGGAGCTCGGATCAACGAGGGAGGTTTGTATACTTGAAATCAACCAAATGGAATCCATCCTTTCAGCAGGTTTGAACGACAACATCTCAGGAACTATTACAGACAAACACCTGGAATATTCTCTGTTACTTCTCATCATAACATTGATTCAGAATCTAAAATGTTGGACAAGAAGATCCAATAATGTCTGAATATGGTCCAGTTAAGATGAGAAGAGGTATCGACAAAAAACAAGTAGTAGCAGTGATATTTTCTGAACCACTTGGCTGCATGTCCCGATAATGCAAAACTAACCATGTGGAATACTTTAAATCTGACATACTTGGTCACAAAAATGGAAAGATGTAAATTTCAATGAACGTTAACAGCTGATTGAGCAGCTCTGACAAGTGGTGCAACAGAAATAAAAACACCAGCGGACAGTCTGAAAGAGTTCTGGAGTTAAAAAGTGGTTCTTCGGATGTAATATCGGAAAATGTCGGCATGTTTTTCATGTTTGGGGGGTTGGAGTCGTTAAAACACAGCCGGAAATGTCAACGAGCAAAGACGCCTGGTGAAAGTGGGTCCATGGGCGGCTTCTAAAAAAAGATATCTCTGAAAATATTTGTGGTAGAGCGGGTTGTCCACTGATGGCAAGGTTGGCGGTTCGATCCCCGCCAACCTTGCCATCAGTGTCCTTGTGCAAGACACTGAACCGGAAGTTGCTCCCAATGGTAGATTAGCACCTTCCATGGCAGCTCTGTCACCATTGGTGTGTGAATGACAAACACATTGTAAAGCACTTTGAGCACCACCAAGGTAGAAAAAGGTGCTACATAAGTGCAGACCATTTACCATTTACCATCATTCAATGACGCACCAATCAGACCTATATTGGAAAATTATTTCAACACAGAGTGAATCCTGTCTATTAGATGATCCTTAAATGATCCTTCCATTGTCTCTAACTTGTTCTGACCAACCTCCTACCAACATGCTGATATGAGCCTTAAAGTTTACCCAGAATGCACTTGTTAAAGTTTCCTCTGGTGAATGATCAGAAACCAGAAACACATCCAGGGAACCAGTGATGGTTTCTAGGACTCTGTGTCATGAGACATCCCATAATACTGATGCTCACAGTATGTATTTTGAAGTAAACATGACGATCTCCAGGTGATATTTATGTCTTGATGGTTGCAAAATGCTCCATTTCTAGAGCACATGGAGGAGGTTGTTGGGGTTGATGGAGGGTGTGGACACAGGACATGGGGTTTATATCCCACCTATGGGTAGATTCAGGCAGGAAAAACTCTTGGGTTGACGTTTGGTTAAATATTAGTCAAGTAAGTAAACATATCATTTCATGTTCTGCATGTCATATTTGACATTTCCCATATAAACCAGGATATTTTCTTGACTTCATTCAAGTCCTTTGAGTGTTTAACAGAATCATATTTACAATAAAGCCTTGTGTTGAAGATATTTTCACTACTTTTCACTACTAATTTGCTTTGGAAGTTACATTTTGAAGGAAACGTGATTGGTTCCAGGGTTTTGTCCAGTCTGAATGGTTGCAAAATGCTTCATTTCTATAAAACATGGACGAGGCTGTTGGGGTTGATGGAGGGCGTATACACTGGACACTGGAAACTGGGGTTCATATCCCATGTATAGGTAAGTTTAGGCAGGAAAAACACTTGAGTTGAGGTTTGTCTGTTCTTCATGTCATATTTGACCTTTAGTACATAAAACCAGGATATTTCCCCGACTTTATTCAAGTCCTTTGAGTGTTTAATAAAACCACAGAAACACCGAAGCCTTGTGTTAAAGACGTTTTACTACTTTATACTACTAATTTGCTTTGGAAGTTACATTTTGAAGTAAACATGATTGTTTCTAGGGTTCAGTTTGAATGTTTATCCAGGCTGCAAATAGTCCATTTTTATACTTGGATGGAGGTTGTTGGGGTTGATGGAGGGTCAGGACATTGGAAACTGGAGTTCATATCCCATGTACAGGTAAGTTGATGCAGGAAAACCACTTGGGTTGAGGTTTGGTTAAATATTAAATGTGTTTAACACAATCAGACCTCGGCTAAACCTTGTGTTCAAGATATTTTCACTACTTTTTACCAATAGTTTGCTTTGCCAGTTATACTTTGATTGAAACATGACTGTTTTCTAGGTTGTAAGAATGTTTTCCTGGTAGCAAAATGCTTAATTTTCATAGAACATGGAGGAGGTTGTTGGGGTTGATGGAGGGCGTCTACACTGCTGGGGTTCATATCCTACTTATGGGTAGTTCTATGCGGGAAAAGCACTTAGTTAACAGAACTCTGGTGTGTTTTTCAGCTCTGTAAATGTCATGTGTCTACCCGCTGTGCTGACGAACTCATGAGGCTCAGAAATGATGGAAGAAGTCATTAAAGAGTGATAAATGTGGACCCTCCTCTGTGGACTTCAAGGGCCTGTAACTTTAAAAATATTCATAGTATGAGGGTAAAACTCTGCACGGCTCCATTAAATGTTCTGTAGTTATTGTGCATAAAAGATCAGCTGATTCTGAGGAGGTCAGATGTGTTGGACTTTGTATAAAATGACCCGACAGACTGTTGTTATCTGCTTCTCTGAACTGAAGTCCATAAAGGGAAACGGCTTCTGTCCCGGCTTTGATCTCAGAAAACCCCTGAGAGCCAAACAGAAACCTGAAGGGGGAACTGTCTCCAACAAAGTCTGGTTTTCCACTCCTCTCTCTCCCTCCTGAGGTAGTTTCATTCCCGCCTCGCTGTCTCTCCGATGATGAAATGCAATATTTGGCTTTTTATAAATGACTGACTGAGCCTCTTATTGTAACTGACTTTCACACTTTCCCCACTAAACCTCAGGAAACTTAATCTAATTTTCCATTCCGCAGACGCAGCAGAGCCGTGCACACTCCGGGCTTCATTTGACTGTCTTTTTATTTATCCAGGAGCTCCGCTAAGCTCAAAACAGCGTCAGCCTGTCAGAAATGTCTTCTGTTGGGTGTTTCTGGGCCAAATTGGTATCATTTAGGACATCCGGTCTTCAGCCAAGAGAATAAACACAGAACATGTGGGGAGAGATGGCTTTGATTTGCCAGTTAATAAGGGAACATGAACCCTCGCCATCCGTGTCGCCGCTGCCCTGCTTTGTTAGTTCTGGATGTGCTGGCATCGATGCAGAAACGTCGAGGCAGTTTCAAAGCCGTAGTTTGTTTGCTCTGGTCTCAATTAGTGGACGGGTTCTTATCAGGAGGTGCTGCTGCTTCAAACAGGGTCTACATCAGTATTTTTATGTTAAGACAATTTATGCTGAGCCAACGAACTACAGGAATTAACTTTTCCTCTACAACTAGAAAAGCCCTCAGAGAGCTCATACCTCCACCAAGGAGCTTCAGTCCACCCCCAACACAATCTCCCAGTTCACATATTTTCTATGGAACGTTACAGATACAAATGTAATTACAGACAGTTCAAATGTCCTACCAACAATGCGGCCTTCACCCCATCCGACCTAATGAACAGGCGCGGCCTCTAGCGCGGCAGCTCCTAACAGCCTCCCAGCTTCTTAGACAACCGGAGATAAGAATGCCGGCCCAACCGTGCGTATGTCGCTCAGGAAGGAAAGAGAACTCCGTCACTGTCGCTGTCTGTCGCGTGGAGACCCAGAATGTCATGTGGTCAGAGGGGGTTACCCCAAAAACAAGAGTGCCCTCTGGTGGCTTTTAGAGTAAACCATATTTAATTGTCCACCTGGTTACACTTAGATTAAAAAAACATCCTGGATCCAGACGGTGATCCGGATCAGTCCCAACATGTCATCATTTGTTCCTTGTCCCATTTCACACATTTCCTGAAAATTTCATCCAAATCCGTCCATGAGTTTTCCAGTTATTTTGAACACAAACAAACAAACAAATTAACAAACAAACAAACCAGCGCCGGCCATCACATAACCTCCTTGGTGGAGGTAATAAAAGGTATTCTTGTGCTTTAGTAGCATATACGCAAGTCTTTAAGCTGATTACGTGTGAAAACTACACTGCTGAACTGGGATTTTTAAGGGTGACGTACTTAATTACCATGATTATAAGCACAAGTTTTTAATTTGGCAAACATTTGATAAATTAAGTTGCTCCAATTTGATTTTCTTCAGTAGTTTTTGGCGTTTTCGTACACTGTGAAAAATGTGTTGTAGCTGCAGCTGAGTTGCAGTTGTGTATTTCAACACTATTAATTACTATTAATGTCATTTCCAGTATTACTTTTCTCAGTAGTTTGTGCAATATCAGTGTCAGTGTCATGTACAATGTTTAATTTTCAAGTGTAATATTTCATCATCATGTGTGATGTGACTTTAACCTAACATCAAGCATGGTGGTGGCAGTATCATGCTCTGGGGCTGATTATTGCAATATTTCATTATTTTGTATGACATTACATTACCACCTTAGAGTTGTTGCCAGTATTACTTCCCTCTTTTCAATTATAGTCTGATTTTAGCTCTTTTTTCTGTGTTTTAGCAAAGTATTGTACCTACAGTCGTGAACTAAAGCTTACATACACTTGTAAAGACCAATAACTTCTATGAATCTTTAATGCCATGATGAAATGGCTGAAACACATGAGTCTCTGTCAATCAAGCATTTTTGGTTGTTTCATTTATATGTTAGAGTTTAACTCCAAGAACACCAAACCACGATGGTCAAGAGTCCACCAGGAACCAGCAGAAAGCAGGTCTGGATGAACCAGAAGCTGCTGGAACACAGCTGTCAGTGTCCACAGGGTTGGACATCAACATGAGCTGAGAGGCTCCATGAAGAAGGAAGTTCTTCCTCTAGAAGCAGAACCTTAAAGCTCCACTGATCACATGGACAAAGAAAAGGCCTTCTGGAGGAAAGTTCTGAGGTCAGATGGAACAAAGACTGGAGGAGAGAAGGTGAGGCCTTCAACCCCAACAACACCAGACCTACCATCAGCATGGAGGTAGCAGCATCATGCTCTGGGGCTTTCGACAAGTCCTTTAGTCCTGATTCCAGACTGTGTTTTGGACTGGCTTTGGACTTTGTTGGGACAGGTTGTTGTTTGGTTTCAGTCTTGGTTCTGGGCTGGTTTGGGACCTGGTTTTGATGTGATTTAAAGTTGGTTTAGGATTTATTTTACAATGGATTTGGTCCTGGTTTAGGACTGGTTTCAGTCTGTGTGAGTGGGTCTTGGACTCTTTTTAACCCCAACAACACCAGACCGACCATCCAGCATGGAGGTGGCAGCATCATGCTCTGTGGAACTGGAGCTTCACACAAAGTCAATGGGACAATGAAGGAGGAGGATCAGAACCTAAAACCATCAGCAGAAGGTTGATCTGGGACACAGCTGGATGTTCCAACCAGACAATGAGCCCAAACACATCAAAGTGGTGAAGAAATGGTTCCATCAGGCTGGAATGAAGGTTCTAGACTGGTCCCCCCAAAGTCCTGACTTAGACCATCAAGACCCTGAAGAAACAAATAAGGAAGACACCAATCTGTCCAGAGGAGTCAAAGATGAACCAGAAGCTTGAAGATGGAAACCAGAAAGCGAATAAATGAGGTGAAAAAGGCCATTAAAGGCTATTTAACTAAACATCAGCATGTTGATTTTTGATCCAGCAGATTTGTTCATATTTCCTGAAGACCTTTAATGAATCTATGAAAGAACTAAAATGCATGATTGTAAGTTCTAGGAGTCATCAGAAACTCAACACTGCTGTGATACACATGTTCTTTAAAGGTGTTTGTCGACTTCTGCTCACCACTGTAAACACTACATTTCATACTCAACACATCCTTCAGCTGTTATTAAGGCTGTTCTTCGACCTTGTCACTAAAGTTTAACTCGACTGTTAAACTTTAAAAACAGGCACATTTGATGCTTTAAGCTTCAACCCTCTGTCTGTATTTTAAATCAGATTTTGTGCATATTTACTCTCAATCTTATGGACAGTTAAAAGTTAAAAAGCCAGATATTCATCATCACCCGAAGCCGATGCTGTCGGTTCCCCACAGAAATGTCAGAGGAGCAAACTAAGAGCAGAGATTGACTTTGTGGAGTCGGAGACTTGACCGGTCAATCAATTCCACTTTCCTAAATATCCTCCCCACAAACACACTGACAGTCGCGCAGCCGAGTCATTATTCCTTCTCTTTCACATAAATGTCAGCCGGGCAAAATGAGATTTTCTCCGGCTGGAGGATGAACTCTTCCTCAACCTTCGTGTTTATTTGAATATCAGCAAGACAGAGTGAAGGGAGCTGCTGAGGTTTAAAGCCCTGAGAAATGACTCCAGAGTGACTTTTAAATGACTTTCAGAGCCAGTTTAGATTCATGTTTTAAATCAGGTTGGTTAAACACCGACCGAACAGCCAGGGAACGTTCCCACAACACTGGGTAACATTACCAAGTACTTCTGAAGTCCACAGAGGTGGGTCCACATTTATCACCTTTTAATGACTTCTTCCATCATTTCTGAGCCTCATGACTTCATCAGCACAGCGGGTAGACACATGACATTTACAGAGCTGAAAAACACATCAGAGTTCTGTTAACTAAGTGCTTTTCCTGCATAGAACTACCCATAAGTAGGATATGAACCCCAGCAGTGTAGACGCCCTCCATCAACCCCAACAACCTCCTCCATGTTCTATGAAAATTAAGCATTTTGCTACCAGGAAAACATTCTTACAACCTAGAAAACAGTCATGTTTCAATCAAAGTATAACTGGCAAAGCAAACTATTGGTAAAAAGTAGTGAAAATATCTTCAACACAAGGTTTAGTGGAGGTCTGGTTGTGTTAAACACATTTAATATTTAACCAAACCTCAACCCAAGTGGTTTTCCTGCATTAACTTACCTGTACATGGGATATGAACTCCAGTTTCCAATGTCTTAACCCTCCATCAACCCCAACAACCTCCATCCACGTAGTATATAAATGGAGTATTTGCAACCTGGATAAACATTCAAACTGAACCCTAGAAACAGTCATGTTTACTTCAAAATATAACTTCCAAGATGACATGAAGAACAGGACATATGACGCTCTCAGGGATGAAAAACACATTTATATGTAATATTTTTATAAAATTAGGCTCTCAAGTCAGTTTTATTGAGTTACCTCAACCTGAATGCAGTTTTAAACCAACTATTGCAGAAATTTAAGTTCAAATTACTCACAATATTAGGTTGAGGCAATTACTTCCATCATTATGTCGACCGAACTCAATAAAACAATGTTTGCAACTTAAATAGATTATCTAAATCAGTACATTTGATCTTTAATTCCTTATTTTAGTGCATGTTGACTGCAGCTAAACACCTAGCTGGGATGCTAGGATACTTATCTGATGTTTTATTATTGTTAATTTTGTGTTTATACTTCATTTTATTCTCTTCTGTTCATGTCAAAGACTTTGAGCTGCACCTTCCGTATGAACTACACAACTACAGTCCTTATTGTTATTAGTAGTCAATATGTTGCATATGTTTTCAGTAATTTATGCATAGACTGCATTTATTATCAGTATTATTGCATCTCATAATTAGCATTTTGCATGTTTTTGTATTGAAGTGCATTATTTGTGTTTGGAACATTTTGAATAAATCTCTGTTTTCACTGTTTATTTAGCAAAAAAGCCCATTTTTTCCTATCTGCAACTAAGTATTCTGGCATAGCCATAAAAACTACATAACATATGTTGTTCCTGGAGGTTTTACCATCGAACATTCATTAAAGTTTTCGTCATGTTGCTGATAGAACAATGAAAGTGGCTGAAATTGTAATGATTGGAGTCGGCTGACTCTGTATGAACTTTCCATGTGAACTGTGCTACACAACTAAAATCGTTATTTTTATCAGTATTCAATATGTTGCATACATTTTCAATATTTTATGCATAGACTGTGTTTATGTTCATGTTATTGTATCCCATAATTAGCATTTTGCATGTTTTTGCATTTAAGTGCATCATTTGTGATTGGAACATTTTGAATAAATCTTCATTTTCTCTGTTTATTTAGCAAAAAAATATAATTTTTTCCTATTTATAACTAAGTATTCTGGCATAGCCATAAAAACAACATAAAATATGTTGTTCCTGGAGGTCTTGCCATCGAACATTCATTAAAGTTTTCCTCATGTTGCTGAATTGTGATGATTGGAGTCAGCTGACTCTGTATGAACTGCGCTACACAACTACAGTCGTTATTGTTATTAGTAGTCGATATGTTGCATATATTTTCAATATTTTATTCAAAGACTGTGTTTATTTTCAGCATTATTTTGATCATAATTAGCATTTTGCATGTTTTTGTATTTAAGTGCATCATTAGGGTTGGATGCAGGTGGAACATTTTTAATAAGTCTCCTTTCTCACTGTTTATTTAGCAAAAAACATCATTTTTTCCTATTTAAAACTAAGTATTCTGGCATAACCACATAAAAAACATAAAAAGTGTTGTTCCTGGAGGTCTTGCCATCGAACATTCATCAGAATTTTCCTCACGTCGCCAAATTGTGATGATTGGAGTCGGCTGATAAACGCCAGTTGGCTTGTCGAGTCACTTGTCTTTGCAGGGACGAGTTGTAAAGTCCCTTCTTGACATTGGAGCCAGTGGATGTGAGGAAATAACAAATCTCAGCGTCTCAACGTTGAATTCATGAACTGAAAATAAGACGATTCCAGTACACATCTGTTTGATTGCTGATAATCTGGTTGTTTGGTGATTTAGTTGTTTATTTGGGCGTCCTCCACCCCCCGATGCTCAGTCTATATGAGCTTACATGACACTCAGCAGTACTTTCGAAATAATTCAGTTTACATAAGAGGAAAGCCCAGTTAGACGCTGCGTCCTCCGCCTCAGCTGCCATTATGTAAATCTCACCAGAAACAAAAGCGGAAGCGAGTCGGCCTCAGACGACCAAAGCAAATCAGGATTCCTCAGTTGGATCTTATCAAACAAATAATTCCTCAAGTCACCGTACAAAGGCCAATGGAATGCAAATTGAAATCCATCCTCAGCAACACCGAGACAACGACAAAAACACACAACCGCTCTTCAGTGAAGCTTTTCTATCCGCCTGCATCAGTTCAGGGACCCTCTGGATTCTCTGTGAGTTTAATTTCATACATGCTTCTGCATAATAATCATCCCAGATTTATGTCTGTATGAAGCTGCGAGGTATTAATGGGTCCGAATCCAGGAGAGAAGTTGCTGCAGCATCTCAGATGCTGTTCGGAGTTTAGTTATTTGTCATTCGAGACTCAAAACACTAAGTTTATCAATATTTTAAATAAAATCTAAAAATTTTACGTCTTCAGACCCGGGAGTTTCATCTTACCTGTGAAGTCATTTTAAGGGTTCAGTATCATGAACCTATGAACACCAACATCTAGACCCCTATGGACACCAACATCTAGACCCCTATGGACACCAACATCTAGACCCCTATGAACACCAACATCTAGACCCCTATGAACACCAACATCTAGACCCCAAAAAACACCAACATCTAGACCCCTATGAACACCAACATCTAGACCCTATGAACACCAACATCTAGACCCCTATGAACACCAACATCTAGACCCTATGAACACCAACATCTAGACCCCTATGAACACCAACATCTAGACCCCTATGAACACCAACATCTAGACCCCTATGAACACCAACATCTAGACCCCTAAGAACACCAACATCTAGACCCCTATGAACACCAACATCTAGACCTCTATGAACACCAACATCTAGACCCTATGAACACCAACATCTAGACCCCTATGAACACCAACATCTAGACCCTATGAACACCAACATCTAGACCCCTATGAACACCAACATCTAGACCCCTATGAACACCAACATCTAGACCCCTATGAACACCAACATCTAGACCCCTATGAACACCAACATCTAGACCCTATGAACACCAACATCTAGACCCCTATGAACACCAACATCTAGACCCTATGAACACCAACATCTAGACCCCTATGAACACCAACATCTAGACCCTATGAACACCAACATCTAGACCCCTATGAACACCAACATCTAGACCCCTATGAACAACAACATCTAGACCCCTATGAACACCAACATCTAGACCCCTATGAACACCAACATCTAGACCCTATGAACACCAACATCTAGACCCCTATGGACACCAACATCTAGACCCCTATGAACACCAACATGTAGACCCCTATGGACACCAACATCTAGACCCCTGTGAACACCAACATCTAGACCCCAATGAACACCAACATCTAGACCCTATGAACACCAACATCTAGAACCCTATGAACACCAACATCTAGACCTCTAAAAACACCAACATCTAGACCTCTAAAAACACCAACATCTAGACCCCTATGAACACCAACATCTAGACCCCTATGAACACCAACATCTAGACCCCTATGGACACAAACATCTAGACCCCTATGAACACCAACATCTAGACCCCTATGAACTCCAATATCTAGACCCCTATGAACACCAACATCTAGACCCTATGAACACCAACATCTAGACCCCTATGGACACCAACATCTAGACACCTATGAACCCCAACATCTAGACCCCTATGAACCCCAACATCTAGACCCCTATGAACACCAGCATCTAGACCCCTATGGACACCAACATCTAGACCCCTATGGGCACCAACGTCTAGACCTCTATGAACACCAACATCTAAACCCTTATGAACACCAACATCTAGACCCCTATGAACACCAACATCTAGACCCCTATAAACACCAACATCTAGACCCCTATGAACACCAACATCTAGACCCTATGAACACCAACATCTAGACCCTATGAACACCAACATCTAGACCCTATGAACACCAACATCTAGACCCCTATGGACACCAACATCTAGACCCCTATGGACACCAACATTTAGACCCCTTATGAATACCGACACCTAGACGATGTTCTTAGAGCCTCAAAAGTTGGTGAAATGTCAACCAAATACTCTATTGTAGTAAGACACAAGGATCCATCCATAGATACACACTTAGAGGAACTTTCTGGAGCCACAATTATCGCTTTCAATTGTAAATCTTGCACTTTCTTCCATTTTTAAAGGTCAATAATTAAAAATGTGTCCTCTGTTGGATCCATTCAGTCATTTTGATCTACTGGAAGCTATCCTGTCTGTGTTCTCACCACATTTCATGGCTGTTGGGGTTTTATTTCTGGAGATATTGAACCCTTAAAACAACTTCACAGGTTTTTTTGATGGAAAAAGTCCAAAAATTCTACATGAAAAATATGAAAAGTTAAAAATTCGATCCAAAATATTTCACCGAGCTTAGTTTTGCTCCTAAATAACAAATAAATAATCTGAATGATTCCTCTGACAGCTCCTTCAGCAGTAGATTTAACACCGGCTCAGCTCTGGACCGTCCTCAGAAACCCTTCAGACTCCAGCAGCATTAAATGGTGCATGTAAATACAGTATTTGTTGAAGCCACGCTGTTGTCTGCTCGTGTAATAAAAATATTAGCGGTGGTCAAAGAAGGTGATGCTGGATGTAATTAGCATGTATGTAATGAGCAGTTCAGCGATTCAGCAGCTGGAATTATCTCAGACGGATCACGGCGGAGAGGTCGGAGGTCGACGGCATTAAAGTTTTAATCACATCACATATTCAGCTGCTCTTTTTTACACTTTCGAAGCGCCGAAGCTCCAGCAGCTCTCCGATGGAGCGCCAGACGGTGACGCCGGAGTGGAAACACCGTGAAAGTTATTCCAGGATCAGCGGCACTGAGGGGCAAATTATCCGAACCACTGATACAGCCTCGCCGCCTAAAACACCGGCCATTTACATATGTGTGTGCAGCATCTGTCTGCAGCGTTGCCCTTTTCCAAATGCCACCAAAGGTCAGGAAGCAATAAGTCAACGTGGCGGCGTGCTCTGGCAGCACCGGCCGGCTTCGCTCGCCGTCGAATGCATCGTTCAGCAGAAAACAGTAAACAGTGGAGACGACGCAGAAACCGATCCGGACATGATCACAAAGTCATCCGGCGTTTCCTCGTCACCGGTTTGATGTGAGAGCTTCTGATGTTTTCTGTCAGAGCAAAAGGGTTATAAATACAAATCAATAGGAGGTCACTGTTTGTCTGTGAGCGATGATCACTTCCTGTTGAAACGTCACAAGTCAAAAAGAAAGGCTGCTGCAGAAGCAAGATGATGGCTACTGAGGGCCCCTTTTGACCAATACTTTGTTACTTTTAGCCAATATTTTGTTACTTTTAGTGAATATTTTGTTAATTTTAATTAATATTTTGTTACTTTTAGTTAATATTTTGTTACTTTTACAGATTAGCTAATATTTTGTTAATTTTAATTAATATTTTGTTACCTTTAGCCAATATTTTGTTACTTTTAGCCAATATTTTGTTACTTCTAGTGAATATTTTGTTACTTTTAGTGAATATTTTACTTTTAGTTAATATTTTGTTACTTTTAGCAAATATTTTGTTACTTTTAGTGAATATTTTGTTACTTTTAGTTAATATTTTGTTACTTTTAGTGAATATTTTGTTACCTTTAGCTAACTATTTGTTATGTTAAACTGTTTATTCCTTGTAGCTGACTATTTGTTACCTTTAGATAACCATCTATTATTGTTGTTGTTGTTTACCTGTGTCATATACATGTTGAAATATTGGAAAGTACACAGATAAAATAAAATAACATGTAAGTGCAGGTGTGAAGTGTCTACGAAGTAATAATCCCCTTTACAGTGATTAAAGCTTCTTCCAGCCTCTTCTCTGTGAAAAGTTCCTCCAGGATCCTTTAAAGCAAACAGGGTTCCTCTAACATCTCCAGAGGTTCTCCTGGTTCTAAGAGAGCAGAGGTTCATATGAGGACCTTAAAAACAGCTGCTGTTTTAACTTGATCTCATTAAACTCTCTGATAATCTACAGTTTGTGCTGATGCCCAGTTTTTTAGCTTGTAATCTCTCTTTACATCTCAGCTCAAGGAGAAGCTGCTCTTCTCCAGTCAGTTCCTGCTGAACCCTCTCGGCCCGGAGCTCTCTAATTTGCCTCTCTTGTCACCTCTTGGGTTTTTTTCTCTCTCGTCTTTTACGACTTTAATCATCTCAGTGACGGACGGCGTTAAAACACACTTTTACAAAATGTTAATGTCAGAATCATTTCATCCGTCAACACGGGCGCTGGGATGGCTTTTAGCCGGCAGTGATTTACTCGTGGCTGGATATTGCTCCTCGGCGTGGCCCATTTCCTCCGGTCTCATGGGATGTCATATAACGCTCAGCTTGTCACGGCGGCGGCGAAGGAGAGGAGCCGGGACAACTTTGAATACATTGAGAGACCACTTGACATGTTATTGCCTCTTAGCGGCGTTTCCCCGATGATATAAAGCGCTAAACTGCAAAGTGAAAAACCTGTTAATGTTTCGGCGCTCCATCATCGGCCTCTTTTAAAGTCAGTCAGCACACAATCAGCATTCCCCTCCACTCAGGAGCCGTCGGGGGGTTGAGGGGAGACACCGGCCTATTACCGCCTCCATCACAGAGATCCATTAAAGAGCCTTTATTGGGCTCAGGACCATTTCCAGCAGAAAAACTAATCCCATTGTCTTTACTCCTGTAATAGTCTTTGTGTGCTGCTCCCTCCTCCTGTGTTACGTCCTCTCTCAGATATTAGCGGAGCCTGATGAGGCCGTTTGAGAGCAAATATCACATCAGACAAACGACATCACAGAGCATCATCGGTAAACCAGCTCGACACCGGCGGCTTCACATTTTAGTGGGTTTTTACCGTCCGGCTGCTTCCCCAAATGAACTCCAGCAGCTGCTGATGGGGTCGGTCCGGTCTGCTGCAGCAGCCTCTGCTAGTTCTACTGAGTGCATTTAGAAGATGTGGGCTGAGATGAGGCTCAGTGCAGGTGAAGTACTGTCACGTTAAAACAGCTTGGTGAAGCAGAGCTACACGTTTCTATTCCAATACATGTTCATACTGTGTGTTTCTGACCAATGTTTTCTTGTATTTTTATTCTATATTGAGGTTTTCAGATATAAAAGTCATTTTTTTCACACTGTATTTTTTTTTTTACATTTTTTCACACTGTATTCTTTATTATATTACATAATATTTAGATTTTTTCACACTGTACAATGTTTTACATTAATATTTTTGTTATTTTTAAACACTTTATTATTATTATTATTACTATCAATATTATTATTGTTATTATTATTATTATCATTAACTGTGAATTTAATTACATTGTATTTTTTTTTACATTTTTGCACACCGTATATTTTATTATATTATATAATATGTCGATTTTTTCACATTGTACAATATTTTTACATTAAATATTTTCTATATTTTTTAACACTTTTTATTTATTTATTATTATTATTACTCTGAATTTAATTAAATTACTTGTTCATTTTTGCACATTGTATTTTTTTTTTACATTTTTGCACACCATATATTTTATTATATTACATAATATGTCGATTTTTGCACACTGTACAATTTTTTTTACATTAAATATTTTCTACATTTTTTTTCCACCTTTTTTTGCATTTCTGCACCTTCTACATTTTCACATTACATTATTTGTACATTTTGTCACTGTTACTTTTGTATGTTTTCCTCATTGTATATTTTTTTCATGGCTTTTTTTCACATTTTTCTACACTTTGTTTTTGCACATTGCATTTTTTAAAAACATTTTTACACACTGTATAAATCTTTGCATTGCAGATTTTTTACAAGATGTATTTTCTGCATTTTTGCACACCATGTATTTTTATAATTTTCAACACTGTATATTTTTACTGTACTCCGTATTATTTCTAATTTTTACACACTGCATAAATCGTTGCATTGCAGATTTATTTTCCTACAGACTATATTTTGTTATAAGATATATTTTCTACATTTTTGCACACTGCACATTTTTGACATTACATTTCTATTTTATTTATTTATTTATTCATATTTTTCCACATTATTTATTTTCTCAGTGACTGCAGTAAAAATCGCCTGGACCTCTTCTCCAGTTCTAACTGAAGAAGCCTCTTGGATTCGAGGGGAAACATTTCAAGAACCTCAGAGAGACGTCCTGAAGCGTTACCATGACGACTGAGAATTACTTTTATTATCAATACATATATTTTACATTCTGTCCATTCTGTATAGTTTTTACATTACGTATATTTGACATTTTGACATACTATTTTTCACATTATCATTTTCACTCTGTTTATGTTTTTGTTTTGCTTTTGCTCATGGTATATTTATTATACATTTTCAACATTTTTATTTTTTTTGAATATTATATTTTTATATACTTTTCTACACTGTTTAATTTTTACATTACATCTTTATTTTACAGTTTTGTCCACTGTATTTTTTACATGAAGTGTTTGGGTTTTTTGTTAGTTTTTTCTACATGTTTGTACACTCTCTATTTTTTTTTATTATATTTATATATTTTTAATATTTATATATTTTTAACACATATTTGTGAAAGTTATGCACATTGTTAATTTCTTAGGACATATTTTTTTATATATACTTTTGCACTATTTATTTATTTATTTGTGTATTAATTAATTAATTAATTAATTTATTTTACTCTTTTTTTAACATTTTTGCATGCTGTATACTTTTTACATGACATATTTCCTCCTTTTAAGGTTTTCAGTACCTTTTAGTTCTTCTGTGAAAAGGATTTATGTCTGACTTTAACATCTGATCAGCAGAGAGCTGAATGGACAAGTAGACAGAAGCAAAACAAAAACAAATACAAGCTGTTTTGTTGGCAGAAGGAGGACCTTCACAATATCAGACAGGTGGTTTAAATGTTGGAGCATTTATAGGTAAAACAATTAAACTCTGCAAACAGTTAATGAATTACAATCAATAATTCATGGAGGGTAACAAGACGCCTCCAACATCTACAACATGCTAGATGTCACCTGACATTCTGAAATATGGAGCTCCTGACGGTGCAGAGTGTGAAGGAATCTGTCAGCGTTCACCTGATTCATATTCATTAGTGGGCGTTTGTCTCCCTCCAGTGGTGAACTGTGGAGCTGCACCGTGTCCATGTCAACACGCCTCAGTCATGTGAGAAACCCTGCTGGCTGCTCTGCCTCCTGCAAGAACATGAAACATGAGCTGATATGGAGGATCCGGAAAAACAGTAACCTTCAGGAAACGTTCTCTAAGGGGTCAGTAAACAGGGTTGGGAAGACTTTATAGTAAAAACAGTAACCTTCAGGGAACGTTCCCTAAAGGGTCAGAAAACAGTGGTGGGAAGGCTCTATAGTAAAAACAGTAACCTTCAGGGAACGTTCTCTAAGGGGTCAGTAAACAGGGTTGGGAAGACTTTATAGTAAAAACAGTAACCTTCAGGGAATGTTCCCTAAAGGGTCAGTAAACAGGGCTGGGAAGACTTTACAGTAAAAACAGTAACCTTCAGGGAACGTTCTCTAAGGGGTCAGTAAACAGGGTTGGGAAGGCTCTATAGTAAAAACAGTAACCTTCAGGGAACGTTCCCTAAAGGGTCAGTAAACAGGGCTGGGAAGACTTTACAGTAAAAACAGTAACCTTCAGGGAACGTTCTCTAAGGGGTCAGTAAACAGGGTTGGGAAGGCTCTATAGTAAAAACAGTAACCTTCAGGGAACGTTCCCTAAAGGGTCAGTAAACAGGGCTGGGAAGACTTTACAGTAAAAACAGTAACCTCTTCAGGGAACCTTCAGTTCCCTGAAGAGTTCCCAAAAGAGTTCCCAAAATATCCATGTTAACTGGCGGAGTCATTTAAGTGTGAGAAAGCTAAATGTAATGAAGGGCAGTTACCTGAACAGTTCCCTAAAGGTTCCCTGAAGGTTACTGTTTGCTGGTGAGTCTTTAAAGTGTGTAAAAGCTAAGTATAAGAAAACACAGTTCCCTGAATAAGTTCCTTGGAGTTCACTGTTTGCTAGGGGGTCTCTAAAGTGCTAAAATAAAGTAACTGCAACAAAACAAAGTTCCATAAACAGTTCCCTTAATGTTCCCATAAGGTTACAGTTTGCCCAGGAGTCTCTAAAGTGCTAAAATAAAAAAAAATTAAAAACTGACTTTATCAAAACACAGATCCCTGAATGTTCCCTGAAGGTTACTGTTTGCCTAGGATTTTCTAAAGTCCTAAAAAATGAATGCTATAAAAGACAGTTCCCTAAAGGTTCCCTGAAGGTTAGTCTTTGCTGGGGAGTCTTTACAGTGCTAAAATAAAGTAACTGCAACAAAACACAGTTTCCTTATCAGTTCTCTGAAGGTTACTGCTTGCTAGGGAATCTAGTCTTTGTAACAATAAACAGTTCCCTAATCAGTTCCCTAAAGTTAAGTGTTTACTTGCAAGTCTTTAAAATGCTAACTACTAACAAAAAGCAGTTCCCTGAAGAGTTCCTAAAATGTCTGTGTTAACTGGACGGTAATTTAAGTGTGAGACAGCGAAATGTAACAAAAGAAAGTTCCCTGATCAGTTCCCTAAAGGTTCCCTGAAGGTTACCGTTTGGCCGGGAGTCTCTAAAGTGCTGTAAAAAATAAACCAGACTAACAAACACAGTTCCCTGAATAGTTTGCTGAAGGTTCCTTATAGGTTATTGTTTGCTAGGGAATCTTTAAAGTGCTAAAAATAAAGTAACTGTACCAAAACACAGTTCCCTAAAGAGTCCCTTGAAGATTATTGTTTTCTTGGGAGCCTTTAAAATGCTTCAGAAAAAAAGTAACTAACAAAAGACAGTTACCTGATCAGTTCCCTAAAGATTCCCTGAAGGTTCGTGTTTGTTGGGGAGTCTTTAAAATGCTAAATTAGAGTAACGACAACAAAACACAGTTCCCTAATCAGTTCCCTAAAGGTTACTGTTTGCCTAGGAGTCTCTAAACACAGTTCCCGAAGGTTCCCTGAAGGTTCCTTATAGGTTATTGTTTGCTTTGGAATCTTTAAAATGCTTTAAAACTGTAACGGCAACACAACACAGTTCCCTAAAGGTTCCTTTAACTCACCATGAAGGTTGCTGCTTGCTGGGGAATCTTGAAAGAAAAGGAACTGTGACAGGAACTGTGTTCCCTAAAGGTTACTGTTTGCTGGGGAGTCTTGAAAGTGTGGAAGAACAGAAAAATGGAGATAGACACAGTTCCCTAAAGGTTCCCTGAAGGTTCCTTGGCAGTTACTGTTTGCTAGAGAGCCTTTAAAGTGCTAAAGAACTAACACCATTGATAAAGCTCTGGTTATTGTCAGCGTCCTGACTGCATCACGAGTGTGGCCCAACCTCACTGTCAGACTTCATGACTGTGGATTTCCCGTTCATTCTTGTACAGTTTGATTACTTATCAAGTGACAGACTTGCTATAATTAACTGCTAGTTCCGGCGCAGCTGATTAAAACGATGCAAATGTGATTTCGCTACTTTGCGGTGCCGTAAAAAGTCCCTTTAACTCTCTGCGACGCCACATTTAACTCCTATTCAAAGTAGAAAACATATGACGCCGACTGATCCAGGAAGAAACCGCTACAAGATGGATGTCACTCACAGCCAATGGGAATGTAGCTTTTGCACGTTAAGCCCGCCTTTGTATGAAATCGACCAATCGCCGTCCGGGATTGTAGCTTCCGCCACACGCACGGAGCATGTTCCATTGTACGGGCTGCTCTGATGGAGTGCCGCGGTTATTGAGCTGCTGACTGTTAAATACGTGATTTCTTCAAAGTTGTTTAATATTTTGCAGCCGGTTGTCGCTTTTTAAGCTCAGAATCGTATGAGGTTGTTCCGGGAAAGTTGCGGCCGGCTACAGGGACGAACCGCGGCGGATCTCAACCGAAGGAATTCCTTCATTAGCGGCAACTCATCCACCTTGCTGTCCTGTTAGCACTGGAGCTAACCAGCGTTAGCCGCAGCTGTTCCGTGGCGTGAATCTGAAGGAGGTCTGCGGGAGTTATGTCTTCATCCTCGGGGAATCGTGTTTCGAAATAAGTCGGGATCACACAACGGGGGCTGCTAGCTCGCTAACTAGCTACGTAGCCGAGTTGGTTAGCTTGCTAACGCTAACGTTACCGGATTGTCTTTCACAAAAGGGCGACGCGTGAACAGGAGACTCGGTAGCACATCCAGCGCGGTGCTTTTCACTGTTTTTATCGTTTGGACTGTGGTTTAAAGGATCCTTCCAACCGTCCAGGATGAACGGCTTCAGCACGGAGGAGGACAGCCACGACGGACCGCCCGCTCCGCCGTTTTACGGACAGAGCTGCTGCCTGATCGAGGACGGGGAGCGCTGCGGCCGGTCAGCTGGAAACGCCTCCTTCAGCAAGAGGATCCAGAAGAGCATATCTCAGAAGAAACTCAAGCTGGACATCGACAAGAGTGTAAGAGCCTTTTATTCTGTTTCCAAGCCGAATCTGGGGGCTGTGAGTGCGGGGCGAGGGCTGGAAGTTAGCTCCCGGGAGAACTGCTCGTACTCCCCAGCTGTCAGCTAATGCTAGTTAGCCGGTTAGCGTCAGTTGACGGGAATCAACAAAAGGGGAGACTCGGAGCTTCTAACGGCTGCTGCTGTCCGTGTCCCGGTACACGGAGCTCCCATCTGCCGCTGTTCGTGCGGAGGTGAACGGAGCTCCTGTCCGCCGCTGCCCGTGTACCGGCACCCGGAGCTCCAGCTGCTGTTAGTGCCGACTAGCTAGGCTAACGTTAGCCGCGCTAGCTGCCCGGCTCGCAGCAACTTTGCAGTTTGAGTCTCACCGCAACAGTTTTGTCCAACACGCCCCCGCTGCTCCTCATAAAATGGCTGGAGGCTTTTCTGTTACTTAACCTCACTGACAGCGTCTATTTTGAGACGGTTGGAGCTGGTGCTGTGCCAAAAGAGCCACGGCAGTTATCTTCAGTGTTATTTTACCTGCTCTGTTTCCTGCATTACAACCAGTCCAGTTGTTTTTACCGCATTAAATGGCCTTAAAGGACCAGTTCAGCCCATCCAAAGCAGTTTTCCACTCACCAGACAGTGACTGCAGCCTCTAAACTACGGCTGAAGTATTGTTAATGCATCAAAATGATTTGATTTCAACCTTAAGAGTTGAAGTTTAAAGATTATAGCCAGTAGATTGACCCCAATAGAGATGATTAACGCTCTAAACAAGGATGATATCAGACAAACAAACATTTATAGGTGAAACATCAGAAACACTACTATTGTACAGCCTATATCACCCTAAATATAACGTCTGTTCACTTATTTGGTCATAATAAATGTTAAACTCCAACATAAACAGACTTCTGCTGTCTCGACAGACATTAAATCCAGCGTCTCTGCATGTTGTGAATGTCTGAACCAGATGAAAGCAGCTGTAGATGAACATAAACTGGGTAAATCAGCTTTAACAGTCAGTTTTTGTCACTTTTGGCTTCAGTCGAACTACCAGGAAAAGTTATGTGAAAGTTTGGCAGCATCCGTCTTTGGCTCGTGTCACAGTTATATGTCACATTTCTAGTCAGTATTTTTGAAATGTCATGGATTAAGTCTGCAGCTAAAACTTCATCTTTCACACCTGTTACTGTCACTGTTTCCCAGAGGCCAAAGCGACACCTTCAAACATCTTATATTGTTTAATAAACAGTTCAAAACCTCAAAAATCAAGTTACAATGATAGCGATCCGCCAATCTGTTAAACAGCTTCATAACATAAGGGTGGTTCATGTGTTTAATTCATTATTTAAGCTTTATTTATGACTATAATGCCATAAAACTGTGTTTCCCAAACCCACAAATGTCTGGTTTTGTCCTCCACCCAGAGATCTTCAGTTTACTGCCACAGAGGAGGAAAGAAACCAGGAAATATTCACATTTAAGATGCAGCATTCAGAGGATTTGGAGGTTTATTTTTTATTTAAAAATAACACAAACCACTGGACGATAATTTAACAGTTGACAGCTTATCTGACATTACAGAAACGTTCTGAGAAAGTTCAGCAAAGTTCTAAGACTGTTTTCAGCGAGAAGTTTAGTTTCCAGAATGTTCCTCCCAAAGTCAAAATAATGTTGTCTAAAATGTTCTAAAAATGTTCCTGATCAACTGGGAGGCTACCTGTATGTTGCATTGAGGACATCCTTCCTCTGTTGTCACGGAACGTTATATGAACGTTTTGTAGAAAGATGTTGTATAATGTGTTTCCTCAAAATGTTCCACCTTAGCTAATGTATCTATCATATTACAGAAACCTTCCGAGAAAGTTCTGCAGACTTCTTAAACTGTTTTCATCGAGATGTTTCCTCTAAGCTCCCAGAATGTTCTTCTCAAAGGTTGAAGGATAAAGTTCTCTAGAAACGTTCTTCAGGCGTCTGTCGAATGTTACATTGAGAACGCCGTCAAACAGCTCCGTGAAGAACGCTCTGTAATGTGTCCTCTCAGGATGTCCAGACCAAATGTTCCACCTTCGTTTACAAATCACAGGTTTGATTTTCCAGAGGCTAAAGACTTCTTCAGAGGAGAAGCTGTGGTGTCATTCCGAGTCCTGCTGCTGTGATCCTTTTAGTTTATCTAAGGAGAACTAACGCGCTCCGTTCTGTCTTCTAGGTGCGACATCTCTACATCTGCGACTTCCACAAGAATTTCATCCAGAGCGTCCGCAACAAGAGAAAGAGGAAGACCAGCGACGACGGAGGCGAGTCTCCAGACCACGACGTGGAGGTGCCAGAGGTAAAAATGTGGACTCTTTATTCACTCAGCGGTTCTACGCCTAAGTCCTGTTGACGTCAGCCTGTCGCGTACAGAAGCTCCACATACAGTCGGTGTTTATGCAGCTAGAAATGTTCACCTGAGATATCCTACCTGCTCTTTTTAGGGCTACCCAGGTGAGCAAAGACATACAAACCTTTAAACTGCTTATTTAGTCTTTTTAAATTACACACTGGTTTGCTGAGCAGTGAAAATCTGCTGCAACCTGCTAATGAAGAAGTGGAACTTACAAACAAAGTGCATGTTCTTTCTCATAAATGAAAAATGGTGAAGTAAAAATCCAGTAAAATGAATTAAACTGTGCAGCTCTCGTGTTGACATTCGTTCAGCTGTGAAATACAAATATCCTCTCGCATTAAAGGAACATGATGTTTATTTAGATAATTACCAGCTGGAACTGCAGCGACACTGACGAAGCTGCAGGATATTTAACCCACCTTGTTAACAGCTAACGAGCCGTTCTTTTCAACAAGTGCTGCTTCTTTTTGGCTCCATTTGCTCCTGTAGCGGCTTCATATTACCTGCTGTGTGGTGACTCCTTCATGCAGCTCCTCTACACATGTGGAGGTTTTAATTTGAGTTTCTGGCCAGAGAATTTTCAGTTTTCTTGCAGCGTTTCCTTGCTGTTCTTGATCTTGTGGTGAATTCCACTGTTCCCTTGATCTGAGTTTCCTTTATGACATTTTGAATGGTGGAATTTGCAGTCTGGAGGAGCTTTAATGTCTTTGTTCATCGCTGTTGCTGCACTGTGCAACATTTATCTTTGTTTTCACCTCAAGAGTCAACAAAAAATGTAATTTGCAAACAAAAAGAAGAATGTTCTGCTTTGTAGGTTTCCTCCTTTAAACTTCAACTCGTGCTAGAATCGTCACAAGAACAGTTTTACTACCGCCATCACTCCTTATGAGAAATTTATGTTTGCCCTGTATTTAGCTGCTGCGTCGCCGCAGTGACCCAGTTTCTCGGCGGAAGCCATTAAAGTTTCATCTCCTTTAAAAGCTGAAAAAGAGGCAGGAGCCGCTGGGAGTCTTACGTAAGTGTTATCCTCCGTCTGAACCGAGTCGCTGCGTCTTCTGTTCCCAGGTGGACCTCTTCCAGCTGCAGGTGAACACGTTGAGGCGCTACAAGAGACACTACAAGCTGCAGACCCGACCCGGCCTCAACAAGGCCCAGCTGGCAGAGGTAACGGAAGCCCGCCCAGAACACGAGGCCCGCTCTGTGTTCTGTTTGATGGCCTCACTTCAATCTAAACAGCATTAATGATTCAACAAATGCAAATGAGTGTTAATAATTAATGAGTGTATGTGTTTGAATGTATAAGCAGATGTGGGTTTACTCACCAGTGTGTTGTGTTTTAAGAGTAGAAGTCATTTAGAATATAACCGAGAAAGAAAACAGAAGACGTCAGCACAGAAATGCTGAACCTGGATATCAGTGCAAAGTTAGCAAAATAATAAAACAACAGCCGGAAGTAAAATAAAATAAAATGAATTAATAAACCTGATTGTCTTAAAGCAGCAGTCCCAAACAACTGCGCCACACAGAAAGAATAAAAACATTTTATTTCATTTCTTGCAGAGTCCGCGGGGTGTTTTATTTTGAAAAATGACTGGATCGTCTTCCCATCACTTCCGGCTGCGCTCGTTTCCCGCCAAAATTAATCAAAAAACAAACGTCTCTGTAGAGCTTCGTTGAAAAGAGAGAGAAACTCGGAAAAAGTCAATAAACATTTAGCAATGAAAAGTTATTTTATTCATTTAGGACACTTTTTTTATTTAAAAAAGACATTGTTGAATTTAAAAAAATAGCAACCTTTTTTGCACCACGGACCGGTTTTAAGCAAGACAATTTTGCGGTCACCGGTCCGTGGTGCAAAAAAGGTTGCAGACCGCTGTTCTAGTTAACACATGGTGTAAACAAGAGAAAGTGAACATCAGAGGCTCCAGACTGGAACCCTGAGGTTCTCCAGGTTTAATTTTTGCTGTCAGTGAATCAGTAGAGGATCCATGTTGGTACCCTGACGTTCTCCAGAGACTCTTTTAGACCAAACCTGTAGCTGAGGCTGATTTTATTCACTCGTTTTTTTTTAATTTTAAAAAATGTTGTTAAATTAAAAAAGAAGTTGCAACCTTTTTTTTTGCACCACCACATCGTGCTCGATGACCGGTCCGTAGAAAATTGTCTTGCGTGAAAGCAGTCCGAATAATTCAACAAATTGAAAATATAAGGAAAAAGAAGAAGGTTATGCATGTCAGTAAATGTATTGTAGATCAGTTGTAGTACCTGGTTGTTCCAACAGGTGGAGCCTCTTACTGTTTAATACTGTAGAGAACAGAGGAGGCGTCACTCAAACTACAGTTCATGTTGGCAAGCAGAGAGCATTGTGGGAGTTTAGCTAGCAACGGGCACCATGACAAAGACTTCTGTGATGCTTAATGACCAGAGCTCAAGTATCCAAAAAGTTTCTACAGACTTTTCCATAGAAGATTGCCTTACTTGAAACCGCTCCGTGGTGTAAAAAAGGTTGCTGTCCTAAAGGATAAAAACGCTTTCTGCAGGTTAGACTTTGTAAGTTCAGTAAAGTAGTTTTTTCTTTAAGATTGTGGCTTTAGTGGGCAATAAAATCGATGAAAAAGTTACAGTAATAGATAAAACAGCAGATATTAATAGATTGATCGGTAAACAGAGGAGAAGGTTGTAGCATCATGTGACGTCATCGCTACCATTTATATTCTACATATTCAGGGACGGTAATCTTTATTAATGAAGAAGACTAGTAAGGAACAGGAGAATATGTCCTTATTGGCAATAATCTGTATTAACCGCTGGAAAAAACACATCAGGCTGGAGTTTCACATCAGCTCAGACCTGCTTCTGGGGGAAAAAAAGGTTCAAATGACCAACACTTTTATTTAAATTCCTGCCTTTTGTCTCATAAAACATGTAAAACCTGCGTCAACCTTTCAAACAGTCACTTCGTGGGATTGCTGCGAGTTGCTCTTGAGGGACTTCTGTGGAAATATCCTCCTAGAAGTCCGTCTCATTATTCGAGTCCGGCCTCTTTCTGCTCCACGTCGCTCATTTACTGTGATATACGTGGTGTCGCGGCTCCCACTCCTCACTAATTGGTCGGGGGAAGCTCGTTAGAGTAATTTGCCGAGCGGACAGGTGGTCTTGATGCCGCCGACCCCGCCTCCGTCCCGACAAACGCCTCCTGTGTGTGGACTCAACAGTGGGGAGTTATTGGGGTAGAAGTGGGCTGTGAGGTGGATGTTTCCTCCGGCTTTCACTCGGGTTCAGACCCTCCAATTAATGAGCTCCCACGTCGTTAATAACCGACCAGTCAGCAGCGACACAACCAGTTACAGCTGCCCAGTTACAGCCGAACCCAGAGGATGGAGTCAACCACCTGGACCCCTCAGATTTTAAACACAACTTTAGCTGCAAAAGTTCTATATTTTCAGGCTCGGAAAGAAGTGATAAATGTGGACCTATCTCTATGGCCTTTAAGGACCTGTAACTCTGGAAATATTCATAGCATCCATGTTTGTAGTTTATTATATCTGAGCTGCTTTCAGTGAGTAAAACATCTTCTCAACTTTGTGCAGGTGAGCCGCTAATAGTTTCCACTAATCTTAATCTCAAGACTGATCACGAATCATGAAAGCAGACGATAATTCAGTGAACGAGGGACGTTTATAGTCAGTTTTCCTTTTATGTAAACACAACAAAACAAGATATTGATGCAGAACACGGAATAATACACAGGGAATCCAGGAGTCCCACAGTTGTAATGTGTTGTTTGAGATAAAGTTGTGTTCTAGATCATTTCTGTGGAGTTTATTGCCGTGTCGTCTAAACGAGCTGAACTTTAACTCCGCAGACGGTGAGTCGCCACTTCAGGAACATCCCGGTGAACGAGAAGGAGACGCTGACCTACTTCATCTACATGGTGAAGAGCAGCAAGAGCCGACTGGACCAGAAAGGGGACGGCGGCAAACCGCTGGACTAGAAAACCCCCCTCAAACGGCAGCAGAAACCACGAACCTGGACGTCACCGACAAACAGCAGCGACCAGAACCAACCACGACGCGAACCCCTGCCGTCCTGAAGGAACGTTAAACCGGACAACGGGCGGGAAGCTGGCCTCTTCGGACCACGGAGGACCAGCGCCTCCGCTTGATGTAAAAGCTGCCTTAAAGAAACTAAACTCGGTACTTCTGGGGGACGTTCTTCTTCTTCGCCGGGTCGACTGTTAACACCGCGACGGACGCTTGTGCCAAACTGGTTTTGGAGCCGGATGATTTCTTTGGGTCTTTTTAATCCTAAACAAACGGATTTCCTCGTCGGGGCTCCGGTTCAGAAAACTTTAATAACCTTTAATAATGTCGACTAAAAAAGCAGCTGGACCGAGCTCCGATCTGTAAGGACGCTTGGAGGCGGGCGATGCAGCCGCTTTCCTCCGCTTCTTCTACGTACGAACACGAACTTCCTGGTTTCTTTGTCTGTGCATAGCGGGTGTCGGTAGCTTCATTCTTTCTCTGTATCTCACGTGTTTTTTTTTTTTTTAGTTCAGCCTTAATTCTTAAAGTTGTGTAAAGTTTCTGTTTTGATTTCTCCACATCTCTTTTTTGTTGTCGTTCCCACACGAAGTGAAAGTTGCACGAGTGTCGAGGAGGCTGCAGGAGGAACCGTCGGCGCCTTTTTTAACATTGAAGAGTCGCAGCTCTTCGTCCGATAAACAGAACAACTGGACATGAAGACCCTCTGTCATCCGGGTCATGGTTATCCTCGTGGTTTCAGTTGTAGCATCTGGGCTTACTTGAGTTTCTGCAAGACGTTTCGTACGAAAACATATTCGAGAAACTCAAGCAAGTCCAGATGCTACGATTGAAACTACGAGGAAAACAACTAAACATTTTCTCGGATTAAACGCGGCTGTCTGTTGCTTTTGGATGCCTTTTATTTCCCTGCGTCGACTCACAAAAATTTAACATTGAAGAGTCGCAGCTCTTCGTCTGATAAACAGAACAACTGGACGTGAAGATCCTCTGTCATCCAGACGTTGTTATCCTCGTGGTTTCAATCGTAGCATCTGGACTTGCTTGGGTTTGTCAAAGACGTTTTCATACGAAACTCAAGCGAGCCCAGATGCTACGATTGAAACTATGAGAACTATCCTCATAGTTTCAATCGTAATATCTGGACTTGCTTGAGTTTCTAGAAGACGTACAAAAATTTCTTCTGGAAACTCAAGCAAGTCCAGATGCTAGTTTCTCAAAGTTTCTCGTAGTTTCAATCATAGCGAATTGAAACTGCGAGGAGAGTTCTCGTAGTTTCTCGTAGGTTCTGTTCTCGCATCTGGACTTGCTTGAGTTTGTCGAACATCTTCGAGAAACTCAAGCAAGTCCAGATGCTGCGATTGAAACTACGAGGACAACAGCTAGATGTTTTCCCGGTTTGAACGCAGCTTTCAGTTGCTTTTGGATTCCCTTTTTTTCCCCCTGCGTCAGCTCACAAAAATTTAATATTGAAGAATCCCAGCTCTTCGTACGATAAATGGAACAACTAGACGTGAAGTTCCTCAGTCATCCAGGTCGATGTTTTGATCGTAGCATCTCGTCTTGCTTGAGCTTGTTGAAGACGTTTTCGTACGAAACTCAAGCAAGTCTAGATGCTACGATTGAAACTACGAGGACAACAACTCGACGTTTTCACGGTTTGAACGCAGCTGTCGGTTGCTTTTGGAAGCTCCGACAAATTGAACCTCTAGACATGAAGATCCTCAGTCATCCGGGTCGTGGTTGTCCTCATAGTTTCAATCGTAGCATCTGGACCTGCTTGAGTTTTTCGAAGACGTTCTCGTGAGAAACTCGGGCAAGTCCAGATGCTACGATTGAAACTACGAGAACTCTCCTCCTAGTTTCAGCCGTAGCATCTGGACTTGCTTCAGTTTCTCGAAGACGTTTTTGTACGTTTTATGTCGTGTCCACATGAAACATCGAGGCCGCAGGAGGAACCGTCGGCGTCTTCCTTAAATTAAAGAGTCGCAGCTCTTCGTCCGATAATTGGAACAAGTAGACGTGAAGATCTTTAGTCATCCAGGTTGTGGTTATCCTCGTGGTTTTAATCGTAGCATCTGGACTTGCTTGAGTTTCTCAAAGACATTCTCGCACGAAACTCAAGCGAGTCCAAATGCTGCGATTGAAACTTACAGGAACTGTCCTTGTAGTTTCAGTCGTCGCAACTGGACTTACTTGAGTTTCTCGTATACGTTTTCGTAAACGTTTTCGTCAACGTCTTCGAGAAACTCAAGTAAGTCCAGATGCTACGATTAAACCATGAGGACAACCACGACCCGGATGACTGAAGATCTTCACGTCTAGAGGTTCAGTTTGTCGGAGCTTCCAAAAAAAGGGCATCCAAAAGCAACCGACAGCCGTGTTCAAACCACGAAAACATCCAGTTGTTGTCCTCGTAGTTTCAGTCGTAGCATCTGGACTTACTTGAGTTTCTCCAAGACGTTTTCGTACGAAAGTCCAGATGCTACAATTTAAACTACAAGTACATCAACTCGAAGTTTTCCCGGTTTGAATGCGGCTGTCGGTTGCCTTTGGAAGCCCTTTTTTCCTGTGTTGGCTCACAAAATTTTAATCAGTGTTGGTCGGTGAAATCTTAATCCTACATTTTTACTCCCATTTGCTTCGTATAAACGTCCAAACGGGAAAAATCAGGCCCCGAAATTTAACTTTCTCAAGTTTGTTTTCGTCAGATTGGGTGTTTTATCGTTCAAAAAGCTGCAACTTGTGACGGAGAAGCTTTCGACACGATGACTCGGACTCTCGCCGAGAAGCTTTATTTAAATTTTTAACGCACTGCTGAGGCCTCGGGGCGACGGGTCGGTTTTTACGGCGGCACGTTTGGGTTTTCTGACGTCGACAGGTCTTTGTTTTATTTTTTAAAGTGTCTGTTTTCGGTTTGGCTTGTAGGTTCGTTAGTGTCATGTAGATAAAGCTCATCTTTATTAACGTCTAGGTCGCGCCGCATTAACCTGATTGTTGTATTAGAAGAAAAAAAACATATTTAAGTATGGCTGCTTATTGCTCCTAATGATATTAATAAATGTATTGTACAGGCAAAGCTTCCCCTCCTTCATGTGTGAAAACTGCAGTTTCAGTTTCAGCCGCCGGCCAGCAGGTGTCGCTGTCCGTCCTCGAATGCAGCAGAAGCATCCAGGTAAACAACTTTCTTTTCTCTCTTCTCCATGTAAAGACTTCTCCAGCGTAAATTAGTTCATTAAAATTCACCAGAACACAGGAAGTGAAGTGTTTCAAGCTCAAAATGTCTTTTATTCTGAAACATCATTAAAGGAAGTGTTTATAAATGACCTAATTTACAGAATCAGGCAAACATTTTAACTTGTTTTGGTTGTTTTCACATTATAATGTTAATATTCTGTAATTTAAACTCATTAAAACTGAATTAACGTTGAATTAATTAGGTTTTTCTTCCTCTCCACCTACTTAACATTGGAGCAACTTGTTTTTTGTAATTGTCGACTTATAAACTTGTTCCTGATTACAGTAAATTGAATTCATAATAATTAAAAATATCCATTTAATTAACAGAAATCCAACTTATCTTTAAGAGTAATTAAAAATGTGGGTTTACGTTGCCATTTATTAAATAATTAAAAATACTTTTGACTGTAGAGGAAATGCTGACTCCTCTAATTAAATTTAAAAAAATAAAAGTTTGTTAGTTTACGTGATTTTATTAATATTTCTAAAGCTCAAAAACATAATTATAATAATAATAATTGTTATTATCCAGATTAAATCTACACCCTCTGATGGCTGCATCTTATTTTGTAGGAGTGGAATATTTAAAACCTCATTAATTATAAAATGTAAAATCTAATCAACTAGAGATCAATGTTAACTGTCTTTAACATTCATGATTCTTTATTTTTAATTGTGGTTTATTTATTTTAAACCATAAATGTTTTAATTATTGACATTGAAAGAGGTGGAAGCCCGGCTAGGAATGGTTTCAGGTTTTTAAATTTAAAATAATTAAAAATAAATAAATAAATTCTGCAAAACGTTTTCAGATTTTCCTGTGAGTGCATTAAAAAATATAAATAAACATAATAATTAGCAGAATTATTGAAGTTCTCACGTTCATCACGTTGTTTTTTTATCTTTACTTTTAAATAAATAAATATGAACATAATATTTGTGTTGTAATTAAATTATGTTCATGGTTATTATTATTATTAATGAGCTGAAGCTGCTCCAGTCTGTTTCCACGTCATTTAAATAAGTTTATTTCACATGTCGCCGACTTTATCACAGTAATTATGAACACAAATTTTAATCTGGCATTTTATTTTTAAAAATACTGACTTCCTCCTGGTGTTAAAGAAAATCCAGTTAATGAGTCGATTTAATGAAGTTGTCTCAACTTTAATTTAATTTAATGCTTAAATCTGAGTTTAAATGACTCATAATATTAAACCGAAGCAATTAAATCAGTTAATTAGATCATTTAAAGGGGAGGTTTTTAAATGTCATCTACTTAATTACA
This sequence comes from Dascyllus trimaculatus, assembly GCA_024666655.1. Taxonomy (NCBI): domain Eukaryota; kingdom Metazoa; phylum Chordata; class Actinopteri; family Pomacentridae; genus Dascyllus; species Dascyllus trimaculatus. The sequence goes on along the minus strand of CM045459.1, from coordinate 1,240,126 downwards.
ACAATTATGAACACATTAAATGAGAAAGTGAAAATGCAGAGTTTGAATTAATTAATTTATTACAAGTTGAATTTAGTTTAAATCACTCATAATATTAAATCGATGCAACGTTATTCTGTCAAAGCAACTCATTAAAACAGATAATTATTTAATGATCGAAACCATAGAATCAAGTTTTTCAGTTGACATTAATTTAAATTTAAGTTGCTTCAACCAGAGTTTCCTCGTTATTTAAAGAGAGAATTAAAATAATGATGGCATAATGAATAATTTAATTAATTTACGACAAGTTTAATTCAGCTTTAAAGCAGCTTCAGCTGTTTTTAATTATTTAAAGATCAGAACCACAAAGTCAAGTTTTCAAGTTGATTATTAATTTAAATTGAAGTTGCTCCAAACAGTTAATTACAATAATCATGAACACAAGTTGACAAACAGTAAAAATAAATAAGTAAAAAGCAGTTTATCAGGACGATTCATTGATTTACTGCAAGTTTGATTTAGTTTGAAACCAACTTATGTAGAAGTCAGTATTAAGTTGAAGCAACGTTAAGATGTGAACAAAAAGTCTGCAAGTTAAAATGTTGAATTAAATCAGTTAATTAGATCATTTATAATTAAACTTGATCATTAATTTGCTCCAAGCAGAGTTTCCAGGTTATTTAAAGGGAGTTTTTTTACATGTACAATAATTATGAACAGTAAAAATGCAGTTTAGACTAATTAACTAATTTACTACAAGTTGAATTTGGTTTAAAACCAACTTATATATTAATCTGGGTTTAAGTAACTCATCAGAATGAACTGTTTTTAATTATTTAGACATCAGAACCATAAACTCAACATTTCCATTGATATTAATTTAAATTTAAGTTGCTCCAAACAGAGTTTCAACATTATTTAAAGAGATTTTCACTCTTTATCTATTTAACTACAATAACTATGAACACACGTTGACAAACACTGTAAAAAACACGGTGTAAAAAATAAATTTAATTAATTTACTAGAAGTTTAATTCAGTTTTAAACCAATTTATATATTCATCTGGGTTTAAATCATTCATAATATTAATTAAATGCAGCATTTTTCTGTCAAAGCAACTCATCAGAATGAACTATTTCTAATTATTTAATGATCAGAAGCATAAAGTCCAGTTTTTACATTGACATTAATTTAAATTTTCGTTGCTCCAACCAGAGTTTCCACATTATTTCACACTTTATTTAACTACAATAATTATGAACACAAGCTGAAAAATTAAATGAAAATTAAGTTGTTAAATAAATAAAGGTTGAGCCAATTTAGTGAAGATTCAGTTTAAATCCACTTATGCAGAAATTTGAGTCGTAAAGTTACGTATTTTTAATTATTAATATAAACTGGGATTAAATAATAATAATAATAATGATGATATTTTGACATGAACATAAATAAAACGGTTGTAACTTGATTATTAGTTTAAATTTAAGTCGCTCCAGGCAGATTTATTTAAAGGGATTGTTAATTAGATTAATGATGATCAAGTTGTTCAGTAATTAAAGGGAAGGAGGCGTGACGTCATCCAGCCAGTTTAATGACGCCGCCTGAGCTTCGGTTTAGTCTGAGAGCTGTGGACGTCACAGCTGATGGATTAGAATTATTATCCTGTTTAAAAGAAGTTTTAAGGAAGCGGTGGAAAGGATCGGATCAGCCGAAGAAAAGCCAGAGCCAGAGTGTTAAAATAATCCTTTTATTCACGGAACTAAATATATAGAACTCCACATCTAAAAGCTCGTCTGGAACATCAATAAACTGTTTTTATTTAGTTTTATTTCTTTTATTTTTTGCGTTTTTTTCTCGTCGCAGTGAAGAAAAGCTGCTGCTGGACTCTCAGAGCGGGACTCCTTCTTCATTCTGAGGTAGATTCCGGTTTTCTTTTCTTTTTCCTCTCCAGAGACAGAAAAATAAAATAAAACAGCTTCAAGGGTTTAAAGTTTAAAACGCTCCTCTGGGACCGGGTCTCCTCTGGGACCGGGTCTCCACCGGCCCCGGTTCGGTTTAACTTTAACTGAACATGAAGAGAAACGAGCCTGATTGGTTCCCTGATTAAATCAAACCTCGTCGCACTTTAATTTAGACTTTTTCCAAATCTAAAATCCACCGTTAATAAAAACTTTTAGGCCAGAATGAGAAAAAATACTGAAATAAAACAAACGGATTTAACATTTATACCCTAAAAAACAGCGTTAAATCTGAAGCCTGCATCAACAAACCAGCTCGGATCATTAATTAATGTCTGTTTTCTGAATTAATAAGAATAAAATCTACATCTGGGCGTCAGAAAAATCAACTCAGAGCGCGTTTTGGAGGAGACCAGTTCTTCTGCGGGGTTTTACGCGCCTGAAGCGGCTCAAAGCTCTGATTCCGTCTGATTCAGTCTCTTTCTGTCTCCCGCTGTTCGCTCTTTCAGGGCAGACAGATGTTTCTCTGACATCTGGCGCGCAGTCCTGCAAAGGGTGGAAACATCAGAAAGCAGAAAAGGCGCATTTCAGACACCTAAAGTCAGACCTGGAACAAGAAGAAGAAGAAGAGGAAGAAGAAGAGCAGCCAAGTGTCCAAAACCCGTCCAGCTCCTTTTTACGCACCACCGCGGTGCGTTCAGGGTCCCTCAGCCAGTGGTTTATTTAAATCTCATTGTTTGATTTGAATCCCGGTCACTGGTTGAGCTCCAGAGCCCAGACCTGCTGCGGCCACCCGGTCCGACCCTTGGCCTTCTTCTCGGCTCCTAAAGACTCGTGCAGGCCGTCGCTCTGTGGGGGAGGAAGGGAGGGAGGGAGGGAGGGAGGGAGGCACAACAACAGCGGCTAAATGTGACGATTTTGCGCCCAAAAATGTGCACGTCTGATGACGCAACCGCGGCTGTGACATCACTCAGTGACAGTAAAGGAGCGAAAACAAAACCACGTAGGAAATAAAGCGAAATTAAAGACGAAAAAAAACTCAAAGCTGAGAATTAAATCTGAATTTTACGGCAGGACGTAAATTAAACCTAATAATTTAGCCTGATTAAATGTATTAGATGAACTGAAGTTGGATATTTTTTATTAATAATAAAATGAGGGTTTAAGGTTTGAATTAACCTGAGCTGCGGTTTCAAATTGTTGCTTCACAGCAGACAGAAAGTAGAATAAAGCCCATAAAGCAGCTTCCTGTTGGATAAAAATCTAATTTAAATGCTGCTGTTGGATCGTGGCTCAGACAGAGGAACTGAAAATGATCAAATCAGAGTTTGAGTTGGGTTTTTGTGCGTAATCTCTACTAAACTACATTGGACTGAGCGTCCCGCAGCTCCACAGCCTCCAACTTACCAGCTCCCGTTTCCTTTTCAAATCCCGGCTTTCAAATTTCTTAATCTCGGCCTTAAAGCCTTCAGTCTCTCCGGAGTCTTTGGCCAGGACGTCCATCAGATACGCGATGTAGCTCGTCGCCAGGCGCAACGTTTTGATTTTAGACAGTTTGGTGTCCGCCGGTACGTTGGGGATACACTCCCGCAGCTCGGCGAACGCTGTGTTGATGCTCTCCGTCCTCCGGCGCTCCTTCTTGGGCCCCGACGCTCGCCGCTTCCCCATCCCGGCCTGGAGCCCCTCCAGGCGGCCTTCGTGCGTCGCTCCGGGCGCGCCGAGCTCCGCGGCCGGGTAGGGCGCCTGGATCTGGAAGTCCGGGGGCACCTCGCCGTGGTTCACCACCCAGCTCTGGAAGTAGGGCGCGTCCTGGTGACACCGCTGGACGAACGGGAAGGGCTCGTGCATCAGGTGGTGGTGATGCTGGTAACCCCCGATCAGGTTCATGCTGAGCCGGACAGCGGATGTGCTCGTTGCCGCGTTTTTCCTCGGTGTCTCTGCGCCGCGGCCCCAAAACGGTCTCTGCTCGGGGATCTGCAGCCGCCAGAACTCATTCAAGACCCAGATACGTGTCCGCCCGAACTCATCAGAACCGCAGCGGCTTCACAGCGTCGTCATTCTGGAAGCGGCTTCGGCCGAAGCGCAGCAGGCCGTGAAAACTTTGTAAATCCAAGGAGCAGGTCTGGGCGATGCGCGGGGCTCCGCTCGGTTCTCCCGGAGAGGCAGATCTGGTCTGCCCGAGAAATTTGACCCCGGAGAAGGTGTGAGGCTCCAGGTTTATAAGGCCTGGATGTGAGCGTGGAGAGGAGGCAGCCAATGGAGGGGAGCGGCCGGGATGGGAGGAGAGTCTGGAGAGGTTTGGAATAACATGGTGCCATAATGTGGAGGCGCAGGACACCGAGCAAATATGTTGGAGCTGGTTGGTGTCATGAGTGAGGAGAAAGTGGTTGAAGTCTCTGCTTTTATCATAAAAACAAAACACAAAACATTATTCTGTGAGATTGTAGGTCTCTGTCAGTTTTGGAGAGGTTTTACGCACTGATTTTACGCACCATCTGTCAGGACATACCTGTTTGATTAGGTGCTGCTGTGGTTCAGAGGCAGAAATAATAATAATAATCTGTATAATCATTTTATTTATTAACTGGAGGATGATCCTGTTTGAAAGTGGACTTTACGGATGCTGCAGGGATTTTAACACGATGTGGCGAATTTAAAAAATGCGCACATGAATTTGAAAAAGACGAAAATGTTTTAGAGGAAATATTTAACAAAGCAGAGACGACTGGAGATTTCTGCTGTTGATAGAAGTAGAATAAAAGCGTAGATCACGTGACTCTGGAATTATATGATTTTTGACAGATCAGAGAATAATAATCAGACTCGAACAGTCTGCACTTTATTTCACTCCTTTTTATTTCACTCCTTTTTATTCGGTGCGCATTAATTCCTCTGAAAATATCAAGTAATTTGTATTTTTCCAGCTCAGAAGTTTGGACTCTTCACGCGTAATGGTCACTTTGTGCGTAAAAGTGAACCAGTATCACCACAGCGGAGTCCGTCCAGCTCTGCTTTTCCAGCCATAACAAGAGGAGTGTAAGCGAACAGCGTGATGGATCATTTGGTGCTTTTGGGACACATTTGTGGCCTGTTGTCATCCTCTTACCTCGGCAGGGTCTGGTTTTATCTGCGCGTTAATTCCTCGCACACTAAACACATCCTCTTATCGCCATCGGCTGAAAAACATTATCCCATTACATCGCATGACCTTGACGCTATTTAGAAACCATTTACGGCGGCGTCTTATCTAAATACAGCCATAAATCAGGAGGTGTCAGCCTCCAGCGGGGCCGCACGGATTCCATAAAAGCTCTCCTGCTCTGCTCACTGTTTACAGCAGCGCCCTGCCGCATATTTCACCGTCCAGCCGCGTTACGATAAATAGCCATCAGTCACAACTTTATGTCCCTGATTTCACACGAACGCAGTCCTCACGGATGATGTCCTCACGTTTTTCTGCTTTTCTGAGTCTGGAAATTCAGATTTACCAGTAAAAACCTCCATGAGTGAAATCCAAAGGAGGCCACCAGCAGAAGCAGCTTTTCACTTTAATGTGGCTCCATCAGCTGATTCATAAACATTTAATAAAAGCCTCTTTTAGCTGTTTTCTACAGAAGAAGAGACGCACATACAAGTAAAAACAGAAACAGCAGAGACGGTTTGAGTTAAAGTCCCAGATGAATAAAAGGAACAATCCGCGCTGGAAAAACTGAATTACAGTGAATTAATTTGATCCAAATCAACCCAACAAGCCGCGTTAAGGACCTCAGGTTGGATCAAACTGATGCAACGATTCAATGTTTGTTTTATCCAAACTCAAAAATCAGTTTTTATTTACTCTTTAATTTTGCTTAAAGAACATTTTAGTGTCAGGAAATCAACTTTAAAGCAGCAGAGAACCGAACCGTCGCACATTTAGCTGAAATTAAAACCTCAGTTTAAAGTTGATCAAATCCACAGATTTAAAAAAGAAGAAGCAGAAAGAAAAAAGAGAATTAATTCAAATGTGCACAGAAATGAACAGACGATAACAGACTGATAGATAATAGATAATAGATTGATTGATTGATTGATAGATTGATTGATAGATTGATTGATAGATGACTCCCTGTGTTGCAGGTTACATGAAATAAAACTCATCATTTACTGTAATGAAGAAAAAACTGTTTAAAATATAAATAAAGACATGAACAAAGAAAAACTGCAGTAGAAGATTAAAAAATCAAATAGAACTTAAAAATATTTAGAACAAGAGGAACGTTTCCCTTTAGCTCCCAGAACGTTCTCTTTAAATGCAGGATAACGTTCTCCAGAGACGTTCTAACAGAGTTTATCAACCATTCGCCAAATGTTGCACAGAGAACGTCTTTCTCCTGTCGTGTAACATCGTAGGAACGTTTTATAGGAGAACGTTTTGTAATACGTTCCTTGGCAACGTATCCAGAACGTTTTAGCCTGAATGTTCCACCTTGGCTAATATATGGTAACACAGGAACTCACTTTATTATCGGAGAACACGATCTGACAAAACCCCCAAACATCCTCTGGGTGTTCAAACGTTCTATCTTAGTTCCTTCTAAACCTCAGAGGAACGTCACATCTTCTTTATCTATGATTTTACAAGAAATTATTTATAATTTAACCAAACAGGCAGATGTGTACAAAACTACAGAACTAGATATTAGAACTTAAAAAGATACTCAGAATAAGATCGGTTCTACTAATGTTTTCCTTTAGTTTCCAGAATGTTCTTTTTAAATGCAGGATAACGTTCTCCGGAGAAGTTCTCAAAGTGTTTTTCAAGCATTTGCCAAATGTTGCATCGAGAACGTCTTTCTCCTGTCGTGTAACATCGTAGGAATGTTTTATAGGAGAACGTTCTATAATGCATTTCCTCAACAACGTCTCTGGAATGTTGCAGCAGGAATGTTCCACCTTTGCTAATATATCGTAACACAGGACCTTGGTACAGAACGAGGTAAAAGAACTTTTTGATACTTGAAATAAGATAGGTTCTAGTAATATTTTCCTTTAGTTCCCAGAACGTTCTCTTTAGATGCAGGATAACGTTCTCTAGAGACGTTCTCAAAGTGTTTTTCAAGCATTTGCCAGTTGCATCGAGAACGTCTTTCTCCTGTCGTGTAACATCGTAGGAATGTTTTGTAGAAGAACGTTCTGAAATGCGCTCCTCGGTAACATCTCCGGAACGTTGCAGCCAGAATGTTCCACTTTTGCTAATACAGGGACTCGCTTTGAGAACGTTCCTCCTTTGGTATCACGGAACACGATCTGACGAAAACCCCCAACGTTCTCTGAAAGTTAAAACGTTCTATCTAAGTTCCCTCCTCTATGAATTTACTAGACATTATTTCTTCTAGTTCTTTTTAAATGCAGGATAACGTTCTCCGGAGACGTTCTAAAAGAGTTTCTCAACCATTTGCCGAATGTTGCACAGAGAACGTCTTTCTCCTGTCGTGTAACATCGTAGGAACGTTTTGTAGGAGAACGTTCTGAAATGCGTTCCTCGGCAACATCTCCGGAACGTTGCAGCCAGAATGTTCCACTTTTGCTAATACAGGGACTCACTTTGAGAACGTTCCTCCTTTATTATCACGGAACATGATCTGACAAAAAAAACCGACGTCCTCTGAATGTTAAAACGTTCTATCTTAGTTCCCTCCTCTATGAATTTACTAGACATTATTTCTTTTAGTTTGCAGAATGTTCTCTTTAAATGCAGGATAACGTTCTCTAGAGACGTTCTAGAAGAGTTTTTCAACTGTTTGCCGAATGTTGCACTGAGAACGTCTTTCTCCTGTCATGTAACATCGTAGGAATGTTTTGTAGGAGAATGTTCTGAAATGCGTTCCCCAATAACGTCCTCAGAACATTGCAGCCGGAATGTTCCACCTTTGCTAATATATGGTAACACAGGAACTCGCTTTGAGGAACGTTCCTCCTTTGTTATCACGGAACATGATCTGACGAAAACCCCCAACATTCTCTGAATGTTAAAACGTTCCCTCTTAGTTCCCTCTTCTATGAATTTACTAGACAGTATTTCTTCTAGTTCTTTGTAAATGCAGGATAACGTTCTACGGAGACGTTCTAAAAGAGTTTCTCAACCATTTGCCGAATGTTGCACAGAGAACGTCTTTCTCCTGTCGTGTAACATCATAGGAATGTTTTGTAGGAGAACGTTCTGAAATGCGTTCCTCGGCAACATCTCCGTAACGTTGCAGCCAGAATGCTCCACTTTTGCTAATACAGGGACTCACTTTTAGAACGTTCCTCCTTTGTTATCACGGAACACGATCTGACAAACACCCATAACGTTCTCTGAATGTTAAAACGTTCTGTCTCAGTTCCCCCCTCTGTGATTTTACCAGATACTATTTATAGTTTAACAGAACAGGGACGTCACGTGTATAAAAACTACAGAACGAGGTAGAAGAACTTAGAGATATGTAGAGTAAAATGAGGTAGAACGTCTATTGTTCCTTATCGGGTTCCTCAGGGATCCGCCTTCAGAACCACTAGATGTTTTGATCTGAGTTTGTCCTCTTTGTTTTTTGCAGCACCAGCTCCCAACCCTCCCGTCGCACACGATCCTTCTTTATTTCCCTGCGAGTCGGTTCTCCTGTTCTCTGTCCCGCCGGCTGTCAGCCTGAGGAACACCATGCGGCCTGCAGAAAGAAAACCTGACACTGTTGATTAAGACGTCCACTGCACAGAGATGAAATCCAAGCCTGCAGAGCAGCCGGCCCCTCCCGCCCGGTTCCTCCGTCACGTTCCTCCTCTCAGGCCTTTAACCAGAACCGTTCCTCCGTTTGATCCCGTTCTTTCTGTTCCCTGCTATCGCTGCAGGTGCTGAAAGACCTCGGCGGCTCTAATAGCCTCCTCATAGTTTGCTTTCAACCCTGAACCGACTCCACCCGGCAGGCAGAGAACGTTCCCACAACGTCCCGTAACGTTGCCTTTGGGTTCTGAAGATTTTTTAAAGAAAACCTTATAATCAAATGTTTGAAGAACCTCCTGAGAACATCTTCAGCTCCAGTAATGTTCCTGTAAAGTTAATTTAATGTTTTGACGCCAGCATTCAGAGGTCGTTGTCAGGAACACAGACGATGTTCTATGATAACAAAGGAGGAACGTTCTCAAGGCCTCAGATTATTATTAAACGACGTTCCTGTAATGTGATGAATTTAAAAAGTTGGAACATTCTGGCCGCAATGTTCTGATGACGTTGTTGAGGGAACATATTATAGAACGTTCTTCTATAATACGGTTCTCGAAAGGTAGCGATGGCAGGACGTTCCCAGTGCAACATTCAGAGAACATTTGCAAGGTGTTTTTGAGGTCTCAGATGACGGATCGTTCTTTATAAGACGTTCCTGTGCTGTGATATCTTAAAGGTGGAACATTCTGGCTGCGATGTTCTGTAGATGTTTTGAGGGAACGTTCTTCAGTAAACATTTCCTCAATGATACTTAAGAAAGATGTTCTCAATGCAACATTTGGAAAACGTTTTCCAGATGTTACCTCAGATGACAGAACGTTTTTTTAGCCAGAACATTAACGTTCCTGTAATGTGATGTATTAAAAGGTGGAACATTTTGACTTGTTGAGGGAACACATTGTAGAACGTTCCTACAATGTTCTACGATAACAAAGGAAGAGCGTTCAAACCGAGATTCAAAAAATGTTTTCAAAAAGTTATCGAGAACCTAGATGACAGAACGTTCTTTAGAAAGACGTTGCTGAGGAAACACATTGTAGAACGTTCTTCAATAACAAAAGAGGAACGTTCTCAAACCAACATTTAGTTTCCCGGAAGGCCTCGGATTATTATTAAACAATGTTCCTGTAATGTGTTAAAAAAAGAGGGTGGAACATTTTGGCTGCAATGTTCTACAGATGTTTTGAGGGAACACATTATAGAACATTCTTCAGCAAAATGCTTCCACAATAATACAAAAGAAATATGTTCTCAATGCAACATGTGGAGAATGTTTTCCAGATATTATCGAGGCCTCAGATAACAGAACCTTTTTTAGATGGAACATTAACGTTTCTGTAATGTGACATATTAAAGGTGGAACATTTTGACTTGTTGAGGGAACACAGTGTAGAACATTCCCACAATGTTCTACAATAACAAAGGAAGAGCGTTCAAACCGAGATTCAGAAAATGCTTTCAAAATGTTACCGAGAACCCAGATGACAGAACGTTCTTTAGAAGACGTTGCTGAGGAAACACAGTGTAGAACGTTCTTCGATAACAAAAGAGGAACGTTCTCAAACCAACATTCACAAAATGTTTTCCAGATGTTATCGTTTTTATACAGAACGTTCCTGTAATGTTTTATATTGTAGGTGGAACATTTTGTGTTTTTGTTGATGGAACAGATAATAGAACGTTCTTCTATAAGATGTTCTCTAAAGATCGCGATGGCAGAACGTTCTCAATGCAACATTCAGAAAACATTTCCAGGTGTTACCGAGGTCTCAAGTGATAGAACGTTCTCTATAAGACGTTCCTGTGCTGTGATATATTAACAAAGGTGGAACGTTCTGCTTTCAGTCAAGGATGTTTTGGGAATCTGTAAAATGTTCCCTCAATGTTCCATGACAACAAAAGAAGAACATTCTAAGTGCAGCATTCAGTTTTGAGAACGTTAGCGCGTAACAGTCTAACAACGTTATCACCAAACATTATTAGAACATCTTTAGTTATCCCACCTATAAGAAGAACGTTCTGGGAACTTTCTCAGAACGTTTTGGAATAAAAAGTATCACCTGGGCTAACATTAAGCTCAGTCTGAGAACGTTCTGTTGGTTCAGAACATTCTTTCTTCATCATGTAACGTTGCAGGAATGTTTTATGGAAGAGTGTTCCGTTAACAACATCCCTAGAATAATGCAGACAGAATGTTCTACCTTCGTTAGTACGTCACATCACAGGAACGTTTCATAAAAAGTCCCCTGGGGCCTCGATAACTTACAGAACGTTCTTACTTAGTTATCATGGAACATAATCTGACAACATCCACCGAACATCTTCTGGGTGTTACAGTGTTTTCTCTTAGGTCACTTTTAACCTCAGTGGAACGTTATTTGAAATTATAAATGTTCTTAAAATGTTCTTTTAACATTGGATTGAAGTTTTAAAACATTATTAGAACGTAATGTTAGGTAACGTTGTGGGAACGTTCTTTGCTTGCTGATGTCTTAGTTCACTTCTGACCTCATTAGAATATTATTTGAAATTCTAAATGTTCTTTTAACATTAGATTAAAGTTTTAAAACGTCATTAGAACTTAATGTTAGGTAACGTTGTGGGAGCGTTCTCTGCTTGCTGGTGTCTTAGTTCATTTTTAAATTTATTGGAAAGTTATTTAAAGTGATGAATGTTCCTAAAATGTACTTGGAAGATTATTAGAACTTAATTTTAGCTAACGTTGGGGGAACGTTCCCTGCTTGCTTTAAATGTACTTTGAACAAAAGATTAAACCTTTAAATGTTATTAGAACTTATCTAACATTGTGAGAACGTTTCCTGCTTGCTGACGTCTTAGTTCACGTCTAATGTCATTGGAACATTATTTAAGATGATTGATGTCTTCAAATGTTCTTTTAACGTTGGATTAAAGCTTTAAACTTCATTAGAACTTAGCTAACGTTGGGGGAACGTTTCCTTGTTGGCGACGGCTTAGCTCACTTTGAACCTCATTGGAACATTATTTAAAATGATGAATCTCTTTAAAAATGTTCCTTAAACGTTGGATTAAAGCTTTAGAACTTCATTAGAACTTAGCTAACGTTGGGGGAACGTTCCCTCCCTGCTGGTTCTCTCCCTGCTGCTGCCCTGCCAGGAGAAACATCCTAAATAGGTCATGAGGAGCCATGTTGGCCGTGTTATGAATTCTCCTCATAATTGTTTGTGTCATGTGTCGGTTCTTCAGGAGGAGCTGCTTCCCTCCTCTTCAGACCCTCGACTCCACATTTCCAAACAAACATTCGGCCCGATTCAAAGCCGAGCGCGCTCAGAGTGGAAAAGGCTACGGAGCGCGCTCAGAGTGGAAAAGGCTACGGAGCGCGCTCAGAGTGGAAAAGGCTACGGAGCGCGCTCAGTACGGACAGAATGCATTTGGGCCTCTGGCATTCATCGATGGCAAACCTAATTAAACCCACTGGGTCCAATTAGACGGACGACTCCTCCCCATTCTGGGAAACGTGGGCGAACTGGGCCAGGAGGAGCCGAGCCGTCCGTCTCCATTCGTTCTGCCTGAGCTCATCACTTAAAGTCAAATAATCAATTATCGTCATTGAACTTAGATTTTCTGATCGGTTCTCGAAATTGAAGTTCTTCCGGTCGTCAAACTTCACAATAAGAAAACAGCAAAAAGATTTCAGTCACGTTTCTGGTTTCATTGAACATCACTATGAAGGGGCCTGTTTGTAATAATAACAATAAAATAAAAAAAATAAATAAATAAAAAATAATAATAAAAACAACAATAATAATAATAATGAAAACAACAATAATAATAATAACAATAATGATGATAATAATAATAATAATAACGATAATAATAGTAATAATAATTAAAATAATAATAATAATAACAATAATAATGACGATGATAATAATAATAAGTCTGCAGCTTCCAGTTCAGAGTCTGGTCCTGGTTCCAGTCCTGTGTTTAGACCTGCGACCCCCCTCAGACCGTGTTCTCACTGTTTGCAGATCTTCTGGTTTTACAGCAGCAGAGTCTCACCGTCCCCTCTGGTATCTGGACTTAGGGAATCCTCCTCCTCCTCCTCCTCCTCTGTTCTCCTCTGCTGGTCCGGGATCGTCGTCTCCGTCTGCAGGACCTGGTCTTCAAGCTGGAGCTGCTCCTCCGACGGTGAAGATAAGAGCTGGAATGTGGAGCCTTCAGAGGACGTCTGGTTTATTGGTCTGATGATGAATAAAGAACCTTCAGCTCAGACAGACGGAGGTTAAACGTGTTCCTGACAGAAGATATTAAAATATAAAATAAATAGATGTATGGAGTCATAAATGGGTCATTTCAGATCATAAACAGTGAAATCTGAGGTTTTACATTTAACTTCAGGTAGAGATGAACCTTCACTAGATCCATATTGTTCCTGTTATTTTACATTAGACGTTAAATCTGATGTGTTTTTGTAAATTTATTGATATTTTTACGTTTATGAAGAATCTAAAGAAGCACTTTAAGAGGAAAACATTCACAGCTTCTTCAAAGTGTTTATTAATTTATAAGGATCATTTTATTCATAATAAATAGACATGTTGTGGTTCTGTAACGTTATTTTACATTAAATGTGTAAATTTGTGGTTTGATTTTCTAATATTTTTTGATAGTTTTACAGGAAAATTTAATAAAATCACAGATTTCACTGATATATTTTAAAACTCATATTTAAAATGATAAATTTTCACAGCTTTTTATGTAAAAAATCCTTTTTAAAAAGACATTTGTGTTTTTAAATCATATAATTACACATCTGACAGGATTTTAATGTTTTTCTACATTAAACATGTAAATTAATTTAATTTAATTTAAATTGTATTTTGATGTTTTTGAAAAAATACCATATAAAATATCGCACCATAAAAAATAAGCTTAATTAAATACGCAACATTTTATATATAAAGTTACATTTAAAATCCTATTTTTACATCTAAGATTAACAATTAATTATTATTAATTATTAATAACATTAATTATGTTTTAAAAGATAAATTCATTAATTTTAATGGTGGTCAGTTTTTTTTAAACAATAAAAATGAATTTTTATCTAAAGTTTAATGTAAAACCAGCAGATTCTTCCAGTCAAACTGAATTATTAGTTTAAAAAACAGGATTTTGACATTTTTCTGGATTTTTTAAAACATCAAACTCAACATATAAAAACACGTCTCTGCAGTGTTGTTGGTTAACTAGTATTATAATATTATAACGTTATTATTCAGCCATATTTGAGATAATTACACTGTTTATTAATATGAAAATGATTCATGACGCAGTAAAAAGCCTCATTTAACGATAGAAAACCTGAATCTCCTTTAGCTGCTGCTTGTTTCACCTGAGATCAGGTTCGTTTATCTTCCTTAATCCGACTGAGACGTTGGTGTTCTGTAGCTTAAACTGAGCTCTGTTCTTCAGGAGCAGCTAATCTCGTTTTATCTCATTTTATCTCGTTTTATCTCGTCTTATCTCTTCATTTGCATCTTCCTCTGTTCCAGGACGTAGAACCTCCGACATCCCAGAAGGTTCTCTAAATGCAGCCTGAGATCCAAACGTCTGCAAACGAACCAGATTATTTATCAGATCATTTTCAGCAACACATAAGAAACATCCTCAGAACGTTGCAGCCAGAATGTTCCACCTGTCTCAGTAACGGAACGTCTCATAGAGAACGTTCTGTGGTCTGAGGTCTGGACAACTTCTTTAAAAAGTGTTTTGAGTGTTGCTTTCAGAATATTGTGCCTTTATTGTTCTCGAATTGTCTCACTGAAGAACGTTCTATATGTGTTCCTCAACAACATCCTCAGAACGTTGCAGCTAGAATGTTCCACCTTCGTTCATCTTACAGAAGGACGTTCTACATGTGTTCCCTCAACAACAAGGCAGAATGTTCCACCTTTAATATTCCACATTAAAGGAACGTTAGAAAACGTTCTGTCATCTGAGGCCTCAAGAACATCTGGAAAACATTTAGTGAATGTTGGTTTGAGAACGTTCCTCCTTTGTTATAAGAGAACAATGTGAGAATGTTCTATAGGAGAGCGTTCTATGATGTGTTCCCTCAACAGCATCCTTAAAACATCTTCAGAACGTTGCAGCCAGGATGTTCCACCTTTGTGAACACATCACATTAGAGGAACATTTCATAAAAAACATCTGAGGTCTTGAGAACATCTGGAAAACATTTATTGAATGTTGGATTGAGAACGTTCCTCTTTTGTTGTCATGGAACACTAAATTGTTTTATAGAAGAACGTTCTATGATGTGTTCCATGAACGACAAAACATTCCCAAAACGTTCTCAGATCATTGCAGCCAGAATGTTCCACCTCCGTTCATCACAGGAACGTCTTATAAAAAACGTTCTGTCATCTGAAACCTCGAGAACATCTGGAAACTTTTATTGAATGCTGCAATGAGAAGTTTCTTCTTTAGTTATCATGGAACATTTCTTTTATAGAAGAGCGTTCTATAATGTGTTCCCTAAATAACAAAACATTCCGTAAACGTTCTCAGAACGTTGCAGCCAGAATGTTCCACCTCCATTTATCACAGGAACAGTAATGTCTTGTAGAGAACATCTGAGGTCTTGATAACATTATGTCAGGAACGTCCTTCCTTTGCTGTAGTTCTAGAGTTGTCTTACAGAAGAACGTTCCATATGTGTTCCCTGAACGAAAGAGTAAAATGTTCACCTCTAATACCTCACATTACAGGAACGTTAGAAAATGTTCTGTAATCTGAGGCCTCGATAACATCTGGAAAACATTTTTGAATGTTGGTTTGTGAATGTTCCTCCTTTGTTTTATAGTAGAACGTTTTATAATGTGTTCCTTCAAAACATCATCAGAACATTTCAGCCAGAGTGTTCCACCTGTGTTAATACATCACAGTATAGGAACGTTTCACAAAAACCATCTGAGGCCTTGAGAACATCTGGAAAACATTTATTGAATGTTGCAACAAGAACATTCTTCTTTCGTTATCATGGAACATTTGTTTTATAGAAGAACGTTCTATAATGTGTTCCCTAAACAACAAAACATTCCCAAAATGTTCTCAGATCATTCAGATCATCAGAATGTTCCACCTCCGTTCATCACAGGAATGTCTTGTAGAGAACGTTCTGCCATCTGAGGTCTTGATAACGTTGTGTTGAGAACGTCCTTCCTTTGTTGCAGGTCTAGAATTGTCTTGCAGAAGAACGTTCTATATGTGTTCCCTCAATGAAAAGGTACAATGTTCTACCTTTAATATATCAAAGTACAGGAACAGGAATTTTGGTTTGAGAACGTTCCTCCTTTGTTATAATGGAACATTGTGAAAATGTTTTATCGGAGAACGTTCTATCAACAACATCCTCAGAACGCTGCAGGCAGAATGTTCCACCTTTGTTAACATTTCACTGTACAGGAACTTTTCATAAACACCATCTGAGGCCTCGAGAACATCTGGAAAAAGAACGTTCCTCCTTTGTTATCACAGAACGTTAAATGTTTTATAGGAGAACGTTCTATAAAGTGTTCCTCAACAACATCCTCAGAACGCTGCAGGCAGAATGTTCCACCTTTGTTATTTTTCACATTACCGGAACGTTTCATAAAATCATCTGACACCTCGAGAACATCTGGAAAACGTTTGTTGAATGTTGCACCGAGAACGTTCCTCCTTTGTTGCCGTAGAACGTAATCTGTGTTCCTGACAACGTTCACTGAATGTTCATGATGAAAGGTTTCATGACCTTTTTAGGAACGTTACTAGAAATGAAATGTTCCTGAAAACGTTCTGAGAGCATTTGGTCGGAACGTTTTCTCCTGCAGGTTGAGGTGAACTGAGCGGCTGTTGTTCTCCGTTGAGCTGCTCCAGAACCTCCTCCCTGTTCTCCATCCAGGCTCATTAAAACCTCCACAGATGTTCCCTCAGCTTCTGGCTCTGTTAGCGGGGAGGTGGAACGTCTGGTTGAGGGGCTTCGTCCTCCACTGAGGCCACCCAGGATGGAGACGTCAGCTGACAGATGTTACCTGCTGCAGGTACGCTGTAAAAGCTCATAAAACACTGTAAGAAAACTAATAAAAAAAACTGTAAGAAAACAAATAAAATGCTAAAAAATAATAACATAAAAAATTAAAATACTGTAAGAAAGAAATCTAATGAAAATTACTAAGAAAACAAATAAAATGCTATTAAAACTATACAAAAATTAAAAATACTGTAAAAACTAATAAAAATATTATAAAAGAAAACTAATAAAAATACTTTAAAAATAAAATGAAAAAATAAAATACTGCAAGAAAAATACTATTAAAGAAAACAAATACTAATAACAAATACTGTAAAAACAAATTAAGATACTATAAAAAAATAAAGATACCTAATAAAAATACTATAAAAAGAAAACGAATGAAAATAGTGTAAGAAAACAAATAAAATGTTATTAAAATAATTACATAAAAAATAAAAACACTTCATAAAATTAATAAAAATACTATTGAAAATAAAAAATAAAACTAATAAAAATACTGTACAAACAAAACTAATAAAAAATACTCTAAAAAACTAATAAAGACATTATAACAATAAAAATAAACAACTAGCAAAAGAATGTAAAAAAATATTTTTAAAAACTCTTTAAAAACAAATTAAAATACTGTAAAAATGTAAAAAAAAAACAAAACTATAAAATACTGTTAAAAAGTAAAAATAAAAAACTAATAAAAATATAATATATATTCTGTGTTCCTGACTCATCTTCTGAATGTTGATGATAAAACATATTAACTTTGTCGTAACATCACTGGAAATGTAAATGTTCTCAAAACGTTCCCTGAGCATTTGATTAAAGGTTCTCTTTAAAACCTTGTTGGAGCTGCCTCCTCGGCCTCAGACAGATTCCTCTCGCTGGTCTCGGCCGTGTTGAAGTCCTCTGCTATCAGTACAGAACCTAAAATAGCCCGGCAGCAGCGGAATGCACCGACAAGCTCTCAGCCTCCAATTGGACGCTTATCGCAGCACGGTGGGCTCTGATTGGCTGCTTATCGTCACCGCTGACCTTTACGTTATCGGGCCGAGGGGCAGCGGCCGGAGTTTCCCTGCTGGTTGGTTCAACACCTCCAGCATGGAGACCAGGGACAGTGTTCTCCATGAGGAACCCGGAGAACGTGAGCCGCTGATGTCTGTGGATGTTCTCCTTCATCCAGATTACAATCGATGGAAGCAGCTGGACCCAGTAAGTCTGTGAAGACGTCTCGCCTCTCGGATGAGTCCAGTTGCCTTCCATCGACTATAACTTACGACCACCGATCACACATGAGCCTTGAAAGTTTACCCAGAATGCACTTTGAAGGCATTTGAAGTCTTGTTTTTCTTGTTTTGTGTGTTTTTTTGGCATTTTGTGTCTTCATTTTCTTCCTCTGTATAGTTTTGTGTCCCGTTTTCGTCATATAGTGTCACATTTCAATCGTTTTTGGCGTCTTTGGGTCAGTTTTTTCTCACTGTGGTCACTTTGCTTGTCGTTTTTGTCATTTTGCTTCTCTCTTTAGGCATTTGAAGTCTTGTTTTTCTTGTTTTGTGTCTGTTTTTTTGGCGTTTAGTGTCACGTTTCGATCATTTTAAGCGTCTTTGGGACAGTTTTTCTCACTGTTTTCTCACTTTTGCTTCTCTCTTTAGACATTTTAAGTCTTGTTTTTCTTGTTTCGTGTCTGGTTTTTGGCATTTAGTGTCTCATCTCACTTGTTTTTCTTGTTTCGTGTCTATATTCAGTCATTTTATGTCTTCATTTTCTTTCTCTGTATAGTTTTGTGTCCCATTTTCGTCATTTAGTGTCATTGTTTAGTATTGTTTTAGGCGTCTTTGGGTCAGTTTTTTCTCACTGTGGTCATTTCCTTTGTTGTTTTTTTCTTTTTGCTTCTCTCTTTAGGCATTTCAAGTCTTGTTTTTCTTGTTTTGTGTCTGTTTTTGGTCTCATTTTTGTCATTTAGTGTCACGTTTTGATCATTTTAAGCATCTTTGGGACAGTTTTTCTCACTGTTTTCTCACTTTAGCTTCTCTCTTTAGACATTTTAAATCTTGTTTTTCTTGTTTCGTGTCTACATTCAGTCATTTTGCTTCTTCTTTTTCTTCCTCCGTATAGTTTAGTGTCTCATTTTGGTTGTTTCAGGCGTTTTCGGGACAGTTTTTTGTCTCTTTGTGGCATCAAACTATGAGACATCCCATAACACTGAGGAAATGAACAGTTTTTCCTCCTAAAATGTCATGAAAGCACATTTCTGTTGTTTTAAATGTGAGCTATAAAAACCATTAGAACATTAGGAGCTGTTAAAAGTCTAAAAACAAACCACTAAACAGGCTGAAATCTTTGTTTCATGTGTAAAAACTCTTTATATGTTCTGTTTCTTCTGGTTTTTGGGGGGATTCTCCCACCAGACACCTTCTGCCAGCGGCTCCACACTGATAGTGCTGCAGATAAAACGCTGTGAAGCTGAAGATAATTACCGCTGCTTTAAATTCCACCTGAGACGAGCCGAGGGTTGGAGGGTGTAATTCTGAGGCTGGAACATAAATCTGAGTGTGAGAGCTCTGCGGCCGCCCAGGTCAGTCCTCCTGTGGGAAAAAGGCAGATGAGAGGCTGGAGGTCAATCTGGTTTAAGCCCTGCTGGTGCCAGCGGACCCCCGGTTCTCCAGAGGACCCGGGACAACGTCGGCATCGGGTCCAGGTCAAACACTGTCCAAGAGAGATGTCTGAGTCAACCCGGAGCAGCAGCAGAGTCATCTCAAAGAGTTTACATCGTCTGACTCTGTTTCATTTGTTCGTTTGACATCTAGAACACAGACTCATAGAAACAACCCTAGATGTGCTTCTGTGCATCCAAAATGTCTTGGAATTTCTCCAAAATTACCAAAAAAACCATCCAGCATCCCTCTAACTTACCCACATGTCCTCAAAACCTTTCCAAAATGACCAAAAGTTATCCAGATTGACTTGAAACGGCTCAAAGTTTTTCCAGAATTAAGGAAAATTGATCAAAAATGCATAAAATTAAACTAAAATGATCCAAAGCCTGTCCTAAAGGAGTTAAAGTTTGACAAAATGACCCAAAAAGACAGAAATTAGCCAAAAATTGTCCAAAAATGACGAAAAAGTTTACTTTATTTTTCTCTTTAAGCAACTTTGACGTCAGTATTATGGGATGTCTCATAGGTGGTTGGTATTAACAGGTTCTAGACAATGGAAGGATCGTTTCAACAACAGGAGTCATGATGCATTCAAGGCCGAATGTCGCGTTTTATTTAGGCGTATTAAAGTTGTACTGATTGATTCTTAAGGTTGAGTTTTGATGATGCATTCTCTGGATGGAACGTTCTAGAAACATTTTCCACGTGTTCTCAAGGCCTCAGATGGTTCATTAAATGTTAATGTGGTGTAATAACGAAGCTGGAACGTGTGTCCTGGTATCGTCATGTTCTACAAAACCCTTAGGGAACATTTCGAGAACATTTGGACGTAACAGTATGAACTCCTTAGAGCAGCGGTTCTCAGCTGGTCCAGCCTCAGGATCCACTATGTCTCTATTAATAACAGTCGCGACCCAAATTATTGAAGTTTGCTGTTCCTGTTAACAAATTAAGGTTTATTTGGGTGGAGTCTCAACACATTTTGATACAAATTAGGAAAATTTTGGCTTATTTTTTGTTCATTTTGGTATATTTGGACGCTTTTGCCACGTTCTGGGCATATTTTGACCCATTTTGACAGATTCTGAACACATTTTGGTTCATTTTTGGGACATTTTAGCATAAATTTCTCCAATAAGCTGGCAGAGACAGATCTAGAGGTTAATAGTGGGAAACTACTGGTGTCACCACCACTAAATATCCTGCTATTGAAAGAAACTGTGTCATAAGAAGCACGTCCTTCAAAATAAAAGACTTTGTACCACTACTTCTTTAGAGGGGGACATGCTTCTGCGACCCTCTAAAAATGGCTTCGTGACCCACTTTTAGGTCCCGACCCACCAGTTGAGAACCACTGCCTTAGAGAGCGTCATCCTGCCTTTAGGAAGAACTTCCTCAGAACGTTTTGGGAACACAATCATTCCGGCTGGTTCCTGACTTCCCTCGACGGTCTAGAGAGGGTTAATGCCCCTCAGGACGCCCTGAAGAACCGGCCTCGGTGACGGTGGTTCTGCTGAGGGAACCGGTGGACCAGACCGGGCTGAGGCCGGCTGCAGGCTCTGGGAGCTCGATCCGCCGCTCTCTGCACCATTTTCCCATTCCCCGGCTTTTCCATGTCGACTTCGCTCTGCAGCTCCGGCCCTGAAGAAAACCAGACGCCCTCCTCGGCCGCCGCCCTCCCCCCCGCCTCCCCCCCGGCCGGCTTTCTTCTCCTCCCCCCTTCTGCCCCTTTGGGCTTCTTTTATGGCAGCCCTCTAACACATGACCTCTAACATTAGGCTGCATGTACACATCCATACACAACACAACAGGAACAGGGCGATAAGCAGCAGACGGGGCTCTTCAGGCCTCCTGTGGCTCAAACCTCTCCGGTCCCAAATCCTCGTCTTCAGCAGCGATAAAAGCATTTTGATTTATCCGCTGCACAACACATTCGTACTGTAATCCAATCAAGCGGCAGCATCGGGGAGTAAGAAATCATCTTTTCCTCGTGGAGAGTTTTATTCAGCTCCCTTCTTATTCCGTCCCGTCTGGATGATGGCCTCTGCAGATCATCTGGCAGCTCGTCCACTTATGCGGAGTGACAAGCTGTAATTTGGCGTACACATTTACCTCATTTGCATGAGAAGCATTTGCCGCCGCCGAGCTGAACGAATTACGGTTATTCTCAGTCTAAACAGCGGCGGCTGAATCCTGGTCGCTGCTGGGAAGTGAAGGAGCGGCTCATTAGGACTTTCTCTGCTCGCGAGTGACGTCAGTGTTTTCCTGATTTTGACTCCTCAGCAGCTTCGTCAATTAAACCACCACCCAGCTGGCAGACAAATAAAATAGATCACACACACACACACATATATATATTTAGCCGGTCTTTGGACTGTGGGAGGAAGCCAGAGAACCCGTTGAGACCCACCCCAGGGAGAACAGACTCCACACAGAAAGACCCCAGAACCAGATTAGAACCCAGGACCTCTGACCTTTGAGGCGACTGCTAGTTTTTGTACAATGGTCTGATTGAAGCACATGAATCGTTCTCACACAAAACCAATCCTGCACTTTGGTTCATTCTCAGATTTATTAAAGGCCTGTTGGGTCAAAAATATACATACAGCAACTTGGCGTATCAGTTTTGGTGGTGTAGGAAGTTTTTTAATCACATTTTCTTACTTTCATGGCCTCTTAACTTCTCCTGAGTGATTATAATCGACTACAGCTGCTGACTCCTTTGAGCCAGTTTAAATAGAACCATTGATCCACTCATTACACTCAGACACTAAAGTCTGAGGAGCTCAGCAAAGACCTGAAGAAGCAAATCATCGACTAGAACCAGTCAGAAAGTCCCTTGGAGCCGTTTCAAAGCAGCTTCAGGTCCTAGAATCACCTGTTTGTAGTATAAAGTTCATGGTCCAGGTGTGTTGCTGCCACCATCAGGAAGGAAACACAAACTGCCACCTGCTGCTGAGAGACACCTGGTCAGGATGGTCCAGAGTCAACCAGGAACCAGCAGAAAGCAGGTCTGGATGAACCAGAAGCTGCTGGAACACAGCTGTCAGTGTCCACAGGGTTGGACATCAACATGAGCTGAGAGGCTCCATGAAGAAGGAAGTTCTTCCTCTAGAAGCAGAACCTTAAAGCTCCACTGATCACATGGACAAAGAAAAGGCCTTCTGGAGGAAAGTTCTGAGGTCAGATGGAACAAAGACTGAGGAGAGAAGGTGAGGCCTTCAACCCCAACAACACCAGACCTACCATCAGCATGGAGGTGGCAGCATCATGCTCTGAGGCTTTCTACAAGTTCTTTTGTTCTGATTCCAGACTGTATTCTGGACTGGCTTTGGACTTTGTTGGGACAGGTTCTTGTTTGGTTTCAGTCTTGGTTCTGGGCTGATTTGGGACCTGGTTTTGGTGTGATTTAAAGTTGGTCTAGGATTTATTTTACAGTGGATTTGGCCCTGGTTTAGGACTGGTTTCAGACTGTCTTGGGGGGGGTCTTGGACTCTTTTTAGAAGTATTTACGGTTTGGTTTTGGTCCTCATTTTTCACTGGTATTTGACTTTTTTAGGACTGGTTTCAGACTGTCTTGGGTGGGTCTTAGACATTTTTTTTAACCACAACAACACCAGACCTACCATCAGCATGGAGGTGGCAGCATCATGATCTGTGGAACTGGAGCTTCACACAAAGTCAATGGAACAATGAAGGAGGAGGATTAGAACCTAAAACCATCAGCAGAAGGTTGATCTGGGACACAGCTGGATGTTCCAACCAGACAATGAGCCCAAACACATCAAAGTGGTGAAGAAATGGTTCCATCAGGCTGGAATGAAGGTTCTAGACTGGTCCCCCCAAAGCCCTGACTTAGACCATCAAGAACCTGTGGATTGATGGAGAAACAAGACAAGTTCTGTCCAGAGGAGTCAAAGAGAAACCAAAAGCTTGTAGATGGAAACCAGAAGAACTGAACTGAGGTGGAAATGGTCAAAAGGACTTCAGCCAAATAGTACAGTTAGAGTTGTTGAACCAAAATGCATGATTGTTTTTTGGGACAAAGATTCATGAGTCAAATACAAGTTAAAGCTTCACAGTGTATTGTAGACATGGTAAATTACTGCAGTTCTATAAGAAGGTTTCGGAGCCACAGGTTTGCTGTAGATGTAACCATGTGGATTTAAACAGCAATACAACAACTGAGTTAGTGACACGAACCAACGGTGACATCATTCAACCCCAGACCTGCTTCTGGTCCGAGTCTGGCAAAGATTTGGTTCAGACGGAAGATCAAAAGACTGAATCTGCATGTCTTTGATGGAACACAAACAGCTTCTCTGGAGTTTAGTTTCATTGTTTTGAACCGTTCCAGCAGCTCCGGTCGGTTCTAACAGAACTCTGCACGCAAGATCACATCGGCACGAGATCCTTCCTCCTTCCTCCGCCCGGGTTATTACAGACAAACATGTGACAGATGGCAGAGAACGTTCTCACAACACTGGAGAACAACCACAAGTTCTAAGAGGAACATTTTAAGAACATTTTCATTTCCAGTGATGTGAATGACACAGATGATGTTCCACCATAACAAAGAAGGAACGTTCTCAAACCAACATTCAAAAACTGCTTTCACAGATGTTATCGAGGCCTCAGATGAGTTTTAGAAAACGTTCTTGAAATGTGACGTGTGAAAAAACGGCGGAACGTTTTGGCTTCAAAATCTGGGGACAACAATATAAACGTTCTCAAAATGTTTTATGATAACTAAGAAGGAACGTTCTCTAACCAACATTCCCAAAGAGTTTTCCAAATGTCACTTAAGGCCTGAGATGACAACATGTTTTTTTTTATATACAGAACGTTTTATAACGTTCCTGTAATGTGATATATTAAAGGTGGAACATTTTGCCTTTTAGTTGAGGGAACAATTATAGAACGTTCTTTTATAAAACGTTGCCACAATGACAACAAAGAAAGGAAGTTCTGAATGCAACGTTCAAAAACTTTTTCAAGAATTTATCGTTCTTTCAACGATTCAAACGTTCTTTATAAAACGTTCCTGTTATATGACATATTAACAAAGGTGGAACATTTTGACTGCAATGTTCTGAGGATGTTTTGTGGATGTTGTCGAGGGAACACATTATAGAATCTATAAAACGTTCCAACAATGTTACACAATATAGCTTGATAACGAAGGAAGAACATTCTCGGTGCAACATTCAGTTTAGAGAACGTTGGGTCATAACGGTCTTAGAACATCTTTACCTATCTTACCTTTGAGAACATCCAAGGAACTGAAATAAAACTTGCTGAAATGTTAGAGGAACTTTGCCAAACTTTCTCAGAACGTTTTAAGAACATTCCCAAAAATGTTCCTGTGAGGTTAAAAGTGAACTGAGAAGTTCCACGACAACAAACAAAGAACGTTCTCAAAGCAACATCCAAAAAGTGTTTTCCAGATGTTATCGAGGCCTCAGATGACAGAACTTTTATAACGTTCCTGTAGTGTGATCTATTGAAGGTGGAACATTTTGCCGTTTTGTTGAGGGAATACATATAGAACAGATTTTAAACGTTCCACGATAACAAAAGAAGAAAGCTCTCAGTGCAACATTCAATTTAGAGAGCGTTGGGTCATAATGGTTTATCAACGTTCTCAACAAACATCTTTAGAACGTCTGTTGCCTATCTTACTGTAAAGAACATTTGAGGAACTGAAAGAGAACTTGCTGGAAACGCTAGTAGAACTTTGCCAAACTTTCTTAGAACATTTTAAGAACATTTCCAAAAATGTTCC
The DNA here is from genome assembly GCA_024666655.1 of Dascyllus trimaculatus. Taxonomy (NCBI): domain Eukaryota; kingdom Metazoa; phylum Chordata; class Actinopteri; family Pomacentridae; genus Dascyllus; species Dascyllus trimaculatus. The sequence goes on along the minus strand of CM045459.1, from coordinate 1,214,951 downwards.
TGTGAGGTTAAAAGTGAACCGAGAAGTTCCATGACAACAAAGAAAGAACGTTCTCAAAGCAACATCCAAGAAGTGTTTTCCAGATGTTATCGAGGCCTCAGATGACAGAACGTTTTATAACATTCCTGTAACGTGATCTATTGAAGGTGGAATGTTTTGCCTTTTTGTTAAAAGAACACATATAGAACAGATTTTAAACGTTCCAACAACGTTCCACGATAACAAAGGAAGAAAGTTCTCAGTGCAACATTCAGTTTAGAGAGCGTTGGGTCATAATGGTCTAACAGTGTTCTCACCAAACATCTTTAGAACGTCTGTTACCTTCAAGAACATTTGAGGAACTGAAGGAGAACTTGCTGAAAACGTTAGCAGAACTTTGCAGAACTTTGTCTGGTGCGGTTTCTGCTCTGCTAGAAGGTTCTGTTGACTGGAACCACGTCGTAGAGGAACCCTTGAGACATGAAGAGATGCAAGTTACAGAACGTAGAACAGATCAAATGCGACCTTCTGGGATCTTCAGTGTTTTTAAAATCCTGCCAAGAGTAAACGTTCTGGACTCAAACATCTACGCACAGAACATTTAACCGTGAAAGGAGAACGCAGATCCTCCAATCTCACAGAACCCTTTTCACCTTTCTGTTCCCTCAGATCCACCAGGAACCTTCTGCCGAGGCCGAGGGAACAGCAGGAAGCTTTGACCGACAGGTTTTCAGCTCCTTAAATGTAGAGAAAGGCCAAAGTTTGCTTCGGCTTGTTTGGTTTAGGATTAAGGTTCAGTCACTGTTACTTAAACATTCTGGTGCAGACAGAACTGAGACCTGTTCAGGACTAAAGCTGCTCTCTGGAGCTGAAATAAATGACTGTAAAATGAACATCTGTGTAAAGTGGAAGAGTCCAGTCCATATAAAGACAGTTAAACAAACAATAATAACGCCTCATAAAAATACAGTCATTTTCTAGCTTTTGTTTGTGTTTTGAATGTTTCATGAAGGGTATTTACAAACAACAACAACAAGGAAATAATGTATAACATATGATGATACGACAACTTGGAATAATGTAGTCTTCAGACACGCTCCTCTTTTATTCCTATTTCTACACATCAGTATCACTTTAGACCAGGTTCACTGATTACATACTGTGTTGCTCTTCTCCTGTTTAATATCTGTATGCAGTAAGTCCATGTTTTTAGATTTAGCTGCATGATTTTCAACCATATTTCACGTAGAAGCTCCCTAAGCTATAAGCCTCATCAACAGGATGGACACAAACAAGCCAACGTTGCTGACTTCCTTTGAATATCTCAGAGTGAGGTCTGTAAAAAAGGAGGGTCATCGGAGGCCACGAAAACCTCCAGGACGACCAACTACCAGACCAGACGATCGGGAACTGTCTGAAATCAGAAAACGCCAGCGAGCCGCCTTCGCCGTTTGTGGGGAAGACACGAAAGTAAAAGACATTCTATTCCAACTTTATGGGCAACAGTGTGGATACAAAAATCATTTTAAAGTGTAGTTTTTAAATAATTTCCTGTCATTAATAGAAAAATCACTCATTTATCAGTTAATCATAAAACAAAACATAAACAGTGCAGAAACTGATTATCTCCAGTTTTTAAAGGAGTTTTTTTTTTCTTTTTCATGTTAAATTACAGTTTTTATCACTAATTCTAATTTAATTTTTGGTATTTTTTGTTATTCTTTGGGTGGTTTTACCGTCGGCTTCCTTTATATGTCTTTCAGGTTTCTGTTTATGCTTCATAAAATTAACACAAATAGATACAAACTGTATTTGAAGTTCATACAGTCACTGCTCTTTAACAGTTCAAATGTACCGTTGCTTTATTATTATTATTATTATTATTATTGCTATATTACTTAATACATTATTCTTTTACAGTTAACATATAAATACTTTGATTGTAGAAGATATTATCTGTCATTTCACAAAACAGGGACAATTATATCATATATTATAATAATTATTTGGAATTTTTCAGTCTTTAATATGGATAATTTTTCTTTCAACTGTCTGCGAAAGAAAAACAATATTTTTTCTGATTTAAATGCAGTAAAAAAAGAAATGCAGACTTTTAAAATCGTTGAAATAACCTTCTCTTTTCCTTGTCCTTTGGCACTTTGTGAGACGTTGATTTTATTTATTTTATTTTATTGTTTTTTTATTGTTTGGCTGTTGTGTTTAATGCCTTTAATTTATTATATTTTTTATTTCATTTGTATTTTTATATGTCATTTTTATGCCTCATCTGTCTTTTGTCTGTCGTGTGCAGCGCTTTGGTCCACTGTGGTTGTTTTAAAGCATTTAACAAACGAAGCTGGATTGAATTGGTAACAACAATAAATAGTTGCATAGATGACTCCGTTAAAAAACGTGATTTTTTACAGTGCGCCTGCCCGCGGAGACGCCTCCTCCCTCGTGGGACTCGTACGTTGCGCATCGTTTATTTGCGGGGAGGATTACGGCGTTGTGCAGCTTCGTAATCCGTTCTCAGCTTGAAAACTGGCCTCCTTCGCCGCTCAGATCTACAACCTGTCACCGAAGGCCCGAACTCTGAACCTGCTCGCCTCCGAGAGCCGAGCGGCCGACTCCTCCCCGAAAACAAACCGCCGCCCTGGAGATGCTTGTTTTACGGCGCGATCTGTCTTGTACGTCTCAGGCCAAATCCTATTTTTACGGCTTGCTTATACATTCCTGCTGCACATGGTTTACATACCGAGGCAGGGAGCCGTCCTAAATCAGCTGGCAGCTCCGAGCAGCTGGGACAAGGTGGAAACCCTGTCATCGGTCGGCCCCGCCGGCGATTAATGAAGCCCAAATTAAGATAATAACATGTCGGCGTGACCCGGGCCGGCGGATTACATCACCTCCACGGAAATTCAATTTCAGCCCTCGTCGCCGTGTGTTTGTTTTCCCTGTTTCCATTCATGAAACCGAGGCTGCAGGGGAAGTATAATGAGCAGAGGAGTTACAGGGTGGTGACGCCGCCATTCAGGCCCCGGACACAATCCGGCCCAGTGTTCAGGGCCTCGGTGCCGCCGCGCTCGGCTTTAAAACCTCGTTTCGTTCATGTTAGCAGCTCATAAATGGCCGCCCACCGCCTCAGCAAAAACAAGCCGAGAGCCTCCAGATCGAACGGGTTCCTTTAACAGCAGAGGTTTGATAAGAGGTGAGGCAGAGGGCAGAAAACAACAAGTTCCTGAGAGAACAGAACTAGAACCTGACATGAAGCCACAGGTTTTACTTTTAGTGTTCCACAAATGTTCTGTTTTCCATGAGAGGTTCTCTTTCGGTTCCCAGAATGTTCCTCTTAAACTTAGATATGTTCTGAAGACGTTACACTGAGAACGTTCTCCCTTTGTTATCGTGTGACATTGTTGGAACGTTTTATAGATTCTATAATGTGTTCCTTCAAGAACATTTGCAAAATATTCTGAGAACATTGCAGGCTGTATGTTCCACTTTTGGTAAGGAACGTCTCATAAGAAATGTTCTGTCATCTGACATCTGCGGTCTTGATAACACCTGGAAAACCTTTTTTGAAAGTTGGTTTGGGAACATTTTTCCTTTGTTCTCGTGGAACATTGTGGGAACATTTTATAGATGCCATAATGTGTTCCCTCAACAACATCCCCAGAACATCCTGGGAACACTGCAACTTGAATGTTCCACCTCTGTTAATAACAGAACAGGAATGTCTTATAAAGAACGTTCTGTCATCTGAGGTCTCCATATTTGTCTTTTAAAAGTTTTTTTAACGTTGGTTTGAGAACGTTCTTCCTTTGTCACAATGGAACATAATCCGACTGCATCCTCAGAACATCCTCCGACTTTTAACTTCACAGGAACATTTTTGGAAACTTTCTTAAAACGTTCTGAGGGCATTCTGCAAAGTTCTAGTGATGCTTTTAGCAGGATGTTTTCTTTTAGTTCCCAGAATTTTCCTCTTAAACTTAGGATAACTAGAGATGTTCTAAAGATGTTGCACTGAATATGTTCTTCCTTTGTTACCATGTGACGCTGTGAGAACTTTTTACAGATTTTATAATGTGTTCCCAAAACATCCTGAGAACATTGCAGCCGGAATGTTCCACCTTTGGTAATGTATTGCGAACAGGAACATCTCATAAGAACTGTTCTGTCATGTGAGGCCTCGATGACATCTGGAAAACATTTTTTGAAAGTTGGTTTGGGAACCTTTTCCTTTGTTCTCATGGAACATTGTGAGAACGTTTTATAGATGCCATAATGTGTTCCCTCAACAACATCCCCAAAACATCTTTAGAGCACTGCAGCCAGAATGTTCTACCTTTGTTAAGGTATCGCTGTACAGGAACGTCTAACAGAGAACGTTCTGTTTTAAAAACTCGTTTCGTTCATAAATGGCCGCCTCAACAAAAACAAGAACCTCCAGTTTGACACGACTCAGTCGAACATGTTCCTTCAGTTGGTTTCCTTTTTATTGTTCCAAAAGTGTTTTTCGCGAGAAGTTCTCTTTTAGTTCCCAGAATGTTCTTCTTAAACATAGGATAACTAGAGACGTTCTAAAGATGTTTGGTGATGACGTTGTTGAACTGTTAAGCCCTAATGTTCTCAAAACTTAACTGCACTGAGAACGTTCTTCCTCTGTTATTGTGGGAACGTTTTACAAATTCTTAACTCCCGTCAGTCCACATGTTTTTATTCTGCCATCAACAAAAATCCAATCTGTTTTATTTTCAAAAATGTTCTGCAAAGTTCCACAATCTTTTTCATTTTTTAGTCCTAAGACGTTCTTGTTAAAGGTCGAATAACTAAAGACGTTCTCAGCATTATTAGATCATTGTGCTCTAATGTTCTCCAAACTACACTACTATTTTGTTATGGTGGAATATTGCGGGAATGTTTTATACGTTCTATAATGTCTTCCATCAACAACATGCCTAAAACATCCTCAGCCAGAATATTCCACTTGTGTTAATGTGTCACCGTACAGGAACGTCTTTTAAAGAAAGTTCTGTTTTCCAAATCAGAAAAAACGTGGAAAGTTCCTTTAGAAGTTCTCCAGTTAGAATTTTTTTTGTTTCAAAATCGTTCTGATGATGTTCTACTAATATTTTCAGCGAAACCTTTTCTTTTAGTTCTGATAGTTAACGACGGTACAAGTAAAGATGTTCTAAAAATGCTTGGTGACAACACTGTTAGACTGTTGCGCTCAAACATTCTCCAAACTGGACGTTGCACTGAGAACGTTCTTCTTTTGTTATTGTGGAACATTGTAGGAAAGTTTTATAGATTCTATCATGGGTTCCCTCAACAACAATCCCAGAACATTGCAGCCAGAATGTTCCACCTTTGTTAATATGTAAAAGTACAGGAACGTCTTGTAAAGAACGTTCTATCATTTCCATAACACCTTTTAAAAGTTTTTTTAATGTTGGTTTGAGAACGTTCTTCCTTCCTGTCATAATCTGACAGCATCCTCAAAGCATCCTCTGGCTTTTAACTTCACAGGAACATTTTTGGAAATGTTCTTGAAATGTTCTGTGGACATTTTGCAAAATTCTAGAGATGTTATTATGTAATGTTCTTCTTAAATGGAGGATAATTAAAGATGCTCTAATAACATTGTTAGACTGTTGCGCTTTAATGTTTTCAAAACTAATAGTTGCAATGAGACCGTTCTCCTTTGTTTATCATGGAACATTGTGGGAACGTTTTATACATTCCATAATGTGTTTCCTCAAAACCCTTTGTTAATATATTGCAGTGAAGGAACGTAAGACTGTCGAAAAACAACCGTTGGACTGGTCCTTGCTTCTTCAGCGACTGAGACTCGATATCACCACACGTGAAGTTTGAAGCCGATTGGAGCATGAACAGGCTAGTTAGACAGCACTTCCTGTTTGATGGCGTGATGGCGAGCATCAGAATAGGCCTGTGACTGAGCTATCCTTATATGGTCATGTCACTGAGCTATCTTTATGTGTCACGTGACTGAGCAATCCTTATATGGTCATGTGGCTGTTATGAGGCCTGGACTCTGATCACACCTGTGAAGTTTCAGGCCGATTGGAGCATGTACAGGCCAGTTAAACAGCACTTCCTGTTTCTTTGATGGCGAAATGCCAAAACACCGCAGGCCGCCATGGGCACACCATCATACTTGTGCAGAACATTTGAATCACTTTCCCTCACTAATGCCTGTAGTATATGCTGTCCAAATTTGACGTCTATCAGAGTTATCCATTTGGAGGAGTTCACTCTAGAAAATTTCAAAATTTTCGCCGAAATTGCCAAAAATCCGACAGTAAATTCAAAATGGCGGATTCCCTGTTGCATTGTGGGTATGGGCTCTTGAGGCTTTTTTGTGCGTCTTGTCGTGACACATACGTGTACCAAATTCCGTAGCTCTAGGTGAAACTAACTGAATATAAACCCTTTTTTAAAATCTTCTAGGGGGCGCTATTGAGTCATTTTTTCATTCACATGTGTAATTCCCCCAAAATATTAAATTTTTCACCAGGTCTGATGTCCATGCCAATTTATACATGTTTTTGAGTATGTTTAGGGCCTCAAAATGGCAATTCAAAAATGGTCCTCGGACCCTAAATACCATCAAAATGGGCCTCCGTCCATCATGAAGCCTGAAGTTGGCGTGAACACATCGTTGTTTGGGTCTGAATCTGTCCGTTTCTGTTGTAGTTTTGTGTTTTTCCCACCAGCTGCAGGCGTTGAAACTACAAATCATCCCATCTTCACGGGAAAAGAAGCAGGCATGATGGATCCTTCTGCTGTGTTTATGTTCCTCTGGTTTTCAGCCTCCCTTTCACTCCTCTCTGCACCGGCTGACGTAAGGAACAAGTCCAATCTGCTCCTTACTTTTTGCTTTTCCCTTCTGCATCTTCGCCTCGCGTCCGGAGGAGCTGCTCTCTCTGTGCACGTGGGAGCCAAAAAAATACTTCTTAAAAGTCTTATGAGTGAAAAGGATGTTACCTCATTAAAGAAGAGGCCATAAATCTGTCCCGCTCCTCAGCAGCACCAGCGAACATCTGGCCATTCGCTCCAGCCACTCATTGTTTCTCATTCTCGCTGAGCCCCGGATGGGATTTATGGTCGTGTCACATGTTGTTTGGTCCTGCTTCCCTATCAGCCGTCTCGGGCTCGTCCCGTCTGATGGTCGGGGTTTGTGCCAGGGTTTAATGCCAGGCGCTAACGGCTCCTGTCCGGGACGATGACCGCGAATAAACGTTCAGCGGAAACACGAGGTGTGATTCCAGGTTTGAGGCAACGCTGGGTTCATGTGGTCAGCTCAGATGAGAGGAACGCTCTAGTTAAAAACAATAACGTTAAAATGCAAAGCAACAAAAATATTCTCCACTCTTAACGAGGCACTTCATAAATAAATAATAGTCCATTAACACATTCCAGACTGTGATAATCAAAATAATAATATAATACAATAATAATACAATAATAATACAATTGGCTTAGCATTTATTATATAAGTAAAAAAAAACAAAAAAACAAAAACAGAAGTGGTATGTAATCAACTTCACCTTTAAAGTGTTGAAATACATATGAAATATTTTTATTATTAAATAAAATAATTAATTTATATATATATACATATAATAAATATAAAATAACATAAATAAAAAATCTTAATAAATAATATCATATTTTAATAATGATATTCATAATAATAAAATAAATAATATAAAAATAGTAATATAAAAATAATAATAATATTTAATATAATAAATCTAAATAAATAATATGATATTTTAATTATGATATTTACAATAACAATATAAAATAATAAAAAATAAGCAAATAAAAAATAATATTTAATAGAAAAAAATATAAATAAAAATCTAAATAAATAATATGATATTTTAATAATGATATTTCTAATAATAAAATAATAAATAAATAAAAATAGTGTTTAATATAATAAATGTAAATAAATTATATATATAATAGATAAATTATATCTGAAATATTTTTATTATTTAACATTTTTATGTTGTTTTTCTTTTTTTGTGAGGGCATTATTTTTGTCTTTGGTCCTCAGTGTGTTTTCTTCTTTAATGTGTCACTGAAGAATTAATAATGATAAAAACAATACGCCAAAGTCAGTGTTGGTCTTAAACATGGACGTATAGACTGTGACAGTAATGAGAAAAAAAGAAGAATTTCATATCGTATAGAAAATAATTCCACTTTTGCGTTTTCATGATTAAAAAACAACAGCTTCATATAAAGAAACTGGAATTTAAAGGGTTAAAAAGGTTAAAGTAAATATATTAATATGGTGTATTTGGTCAACATTTCACCAAGTTTTAAGATTTTTGGGGGGAGTTTTTCCATTTTAATGATAGGGGGAGAAATAAGGTGGAGAGAGGAGAGAGAGACATGCAGCAAACGGTCGTGAGCCGAACTCAAACTCATGACTGCTGCTGGCGACCTGCTTCGACATGATAACACCCTGACTCAGTGAGCTACACGTCTTAAATCAACTCAAAATCTGTCCGAACAAAGATTACAGTAGTCCAGACTGACCACTGCTCAGAATGACTCAGAATTTGTCCTGAATGGCTGGAAACCTGTTGACAATGATGAATAATTATTGGCACTGGTGTCCCACAACGTTCCTCTCAGTGTATATCTATGAATGGATCCATGTTTCCTACTAAAATACAGTCTTTGGTTGACATTTCGCCAACTGTTGAGGCTTTAACATCAGTAGGATTTGCTGTTTGGCAACACATAATTCCAGTTTGTTGCTATTTTGACTTGAAATCTGTCCAGAATAGGATAATAACGGCCTAAAATGATGCAACAACTGCTCAGAATGACTCTGAATTGTCCAGAATGACAACAATAAATAATTTTTGACCCTTGAAAATGGGAAAACGTGAAGCATTTATCAACCAGCATGGTATTGTGGCAACAGAAAGTTCCTGTAAGTGTATATACTACGATCAGGCATGACATTACGACCACCTGTCTAATACTGTGTTGGTCCCCCTTATGTGGTCCAAAATGCTCTGAACCATTGGACCAGAGGACCTCTCAGGGGGTCCTATGGGGTCTGGAACCACTGGATCCTTTGGCTACTCTTGCTTGTGCAGTGGGGCCTCTGTCAATCCAACTGGTTCCACTGCATCCTGTTGATGCTTGATCAGAATGGGCTGTAGGAAGTCTGGAGGTCACATCAACATGTTGGACCATTGTCATGTTCCTCCACATGTTCCTGATTGGTTGATGTTGTTTCCATGTGGTGGGGGGCATTTTCATCCAGGGACATTTGGGATTTCCATTTGCATGAGGGAGTGTGTTTGTTGTGGGACCATGTTTATTTGGGTGTCTAAGTCTGATCAAGGTTTTCCATCAGAACACCACATAGTACCAATATGATCAATGCTATTCACTTCACCTGTCAGTGGTCAGGATGTTGGGGCTGATTGTTGTAGATATATATGGATGTTTCCTTGTTTAACACAGTCTTTGGTTGACATTTCACCAACTGTTGAGGCTCTAACATCAGTAGAACTTAATTTGTGGGAAGATAAGGTTCCAGTTTGTTGCGATTTTGACTAAGTACTGATGTGGACTCATTGGTAGAACCATAAAAACTGGTGTTCAAGGGGGTCTAGATGTTGGTATTATTGTGTGCAAAGTTACACACTGCTTCCATGTTGCCTTCATGCTGAACAGGGCATGCTGCAACAACAAACCAGGCCAAAGATTCATCTCAGTTTCGGTGTTTCTGCTGGTCCAGTCCTGCACTTCTTCGTCTCTTTACCCTTTCCTTCTCTTTTAGCGCTTCATAACCAAACGTAATGGAGGCTCCTGGGCAGCCGGGCCTCCACCGCTTCTCCCACGGTCTCTAACAGCCAATAGATCAGTGTAAAAGCGAACCGTCGGCCCGTGATATACTGTGGCTCGACTTTAAGTGTGTGTACGGGTCGGAATCTCTCTGTACGCGAAGACAGAAGCGCTGAGGCTGTACTCCGACACGAGACGCCAGACGCTTCCAATTACATCCTGGTATCTGTCGGGGGGCCTCGGGCTCCGGCCTTCAGGGAAACAGCAGCGAGTCCTGAACCAGCGTTTCAGTCCAGCAGCTGATCGTAACCGAGCCTCTTCTGCCTCCAAACATTAAGAAACCCAATGTAAAAAATGACACCAGTGGAAGGCTCATGTCAGCACGGGTAGCTGGTGGCTGGTCAGAGCAAGTTATAGCAAATAAAACTTTCATTTTTACCACAACAGTGACGATTCCTTCATTAAGAGCCACGATTAGCAGGATGAAGTATGTTTTCACTAAATATGTTGTAATTATTTGATTGGTTTTTAAAGGAATGACCCATTTTTTAAGTCTTACGCTGAAAGAATAAAGCAAAAAAATGTTGCAAAACTCAACAAACACGCCACCACGAGTAAACTGGTTTTGTGAAACTGGTTCTGGTATGAATTTCCCAGTTCCCAGATGCCTTCTGTCCAGGACGAGGTCATTTGTTCTGAAAATACGATCAGTTGAAGTCAAAGCGGTGAATTTAGCGTTAAAACAAACATGAATCAGCAAATCAGATGTTCTGAGGAAGTTCTGCAACGTTCTACTGATGTTTTCATCGAGAAGTTTTCCGTTAGTTCCCAGAATGTTCTTCTTAAAGGCAGAAGAACTAAAGACGTTCTAAAAATGTTTGACAGCACTGTTAGACAGCGTTCTTCTTTTGTTATCGTAGAACCTTGTGGGAACGTTTTATAGATTCTATAGCGTGTTCTTTCAACAACGTCCCCAAAACATCCTCAGAACATTGCAGCCAGAGTTTTCCACCTTTGTTAATGTCACATTAAATGAACGTTTTATAAAAAACGTTCTGTCATCTGAGGTTTAGATGACGTTTTTCAAAAGTTTTTTTAACATTGGTTTGAGAACGTTCTTCCTTTGTCGTAACCTGACAGCATCCTCAAAGCATCCTCTGACTTTTAACTTCACAGGAATGTTTTTGGAAATGTTCTTGAAACGTTCTGAGGGCATTCTGCAAAGTTCCAGTGATGTTTTTAGCGGCAGTTCCTAGAATGTTCCTAAATGTAAGATAGGTAAAGACGTTCTACGACCGTTATGACCCAAGGTTCTCTAACTGAATGTTGCACCGAGAATGTTCTTCCTTTGTTATCAAGTTATATTGTGGAACATCTTATAAATTCTTTAACATGTTCCCTCAACAATGTCCCCAAAACATCCTCAGAACACGGCAGACAGGATGTTCCACCTTTGTTAATATATCACATTACAGGAACGTGGCGCGTTGGGAATATCCTTCCATTCTATCATTGTGGGAATGTTTTACAGGAGAACGTTTTATAATGTGTTCCTTCAGCAACATCCCCAGAACGTCAAGAACACTGCAGACAGGACGTTCCACCTTCCAATCAAATTACCAGAACATTTCATGAACATCACCTGAGGTCTCAATAACATCTGGATAACATCTTTTAAGCGTTGGTTCAAGAACGTTCCACTTAAGTTATCATAGAACATCATCTGTGTTCTTGACAACATCCTCTGAATGTTGACGTAAAACATTATATTAACCTTACAGGAACATTAATGGAAGTTAAAACGTTCTCAAAATGCTTTCTTTAGAAGATTATTAGAACTTTTATTTAGCCAGTGTTGGGGGAACGTTCTCAGCTCAGGTGCGTTTCTAGAACCTTCTTAGTCCTCGTCTTGCAGGTTGCCGCCTGGAGGTTCTTGTTTGAAGTGTTTGACTCCAGAATAAAGGTTCTGCACCAGTTCTGCGGAGCATCTGCCGCAGAACCCGACAGAAACCACGTCTGTACTCGTCCTGAAGGCTCCAGCTGTTCAGGACTCGACGCCGACCTCTGGTAAGGTCGCAGGTCTTGGAACATTTTCTGTTTCTGATTTTTATGTCCACTGTTTGGTTTGACGTCATCGCAGCCGCATTTGGTTTCCTCTGACAGACAGCAGACGCAGATCTGACCAACTCTGACTTTTATTAACGTTCCATTTCTTCAGCAAAGTCCCGTCGCTGTGCCGGTTGTTGCTGTAATGACATTCAGTTCGACGTGCAGCCTCTTAAATGGAACCGTTGCAACACATTAATTCAATCAGGCTCTTTCAGGACGCTGTTCTGGGCGGTCTGCTAACTTCATCAGCTCATTCTGGACTTGAGCTTTGATTCGGCCGATGAAGCAGCTGCAGATTTTATCTTTACGACACCAAAAAGCTTCTCGTCTTTGCGTTTCGTGTCAAGCTGATTAGCTCCCAGGCTTTTGGCAGCGATGTGGAGCCGAGCGGAGAGGCAGGAGGCGGATAAGAGGAACTAGTGTGGGTTTGTTTCCCACCTTGTGAGTCGTGTTTTTGGGTGCAACTGGTTTCACTGGAGGATTAAAAGACAACCATTACTCCCCAAAGACCTCCTCAGAATCCTCTGGTTCTTTATCTACAATAACTTTAATGTATTTATTGAACTCATGCAAAGTTTTACCTTCATACTGTGAGTATTTTCAGAGTAACAGGCCCTTCAAGTCCATAGAGGTGGCTCCGCATTTATCACTTCTTAATGGACTTTTTCCATCATTTCTGAGCCTCAGAACTTCATCTGTCCAGCAGACAGACACATGACATTTGGGATATTATGGGATGTATCATAGTTTCATGTCACAAAGAGACAAAACTGTCCTGAATACACATAAAACGCCAAAAACCAGACACCAAATGTCTAAAGAGAGGGAAGCAAAATGACAAAAACAACAAACAAAATAACCACAGAGATTAAAAACTGTCCCAAAGACAAAGAAAACGACACGGAACTGATGTAAAATCACAGAATGGAGACGGAAAATGACAAAGATGAAAACAAAACAACAAAAACAAGACTCAAAACGACCAGATCAGTTTTACATCCATCCATTTTCACAATAACAACAACAACAACACTAATAACAATAGCTGTCACTAGATTGCACTGCCACCAGTGTACATAGGTTGATTTTTATATATTTGATTTGATTTATTCTGTATTTTTATTTTTATTTATTATATTTTATTCTATTCTCCCGCAGTAACATTAAACATTTTTAAATGTATTTTAATCAGTAAATTAATTCTCATTTTACAGATATTTGCAGTTATTTGAAAGAAAAAATTGTGCATACTGAGAAATGGAAAAAACAGTTAGTAATTATAACAGGTTACGGATAATATCTAGTAAAAGACATAATTAAAAAAATATTAATTTATATGTTGATTGTTAAAAAACAACAGAACTGTAAGTAACAACCACATAAATAAATGTATTAAGCAGTAATTCTTCCTTTTGTGACGGCGATACTCTGCTTAAATCAGTGGAAAATATCATTATTTTACAGATATTTGCTGTTATTTAAAAGATAAATAATTTATATTTAGGGATATTATCTGTTTGTTAGATCTCAGATAATATCCAGTTTAAAAAACTTTCATTTACATGTTGACTGTAAGAATAAAAAAAAACTAAATGAAAAAAAACAGACCAAAGCTATAGATAATAAATGTATTTATATAAATGCTTAAATACTTAATAAATACTACATATACTTAAATAAACACTAAAGTTTTACTGTATTTAAATCGGCTAAAAATATAATTATTTCAGATATATTTGCTGTTATTTAAGAGAACAATTTGAAAGAACGATAATGAATATTAAGGATTTATTTGACTAATTATTCTGTTATTTTACAGATTACGTCTGTTCTGTTAGATCACAGATAATATCTAGTAAAAAATAAAGTTCTAAGTATTTATGCACATGTTGACATGAAAATACTGTACTTATATATACAGTAAATTAAGTTTTACGTTGTCTAATCAGCTCAGAATGTCATTACTTTACAGATATTTGCTGCTATGTTTACAGTATTTTTTCAGCTAGTTTTGTTTGTTTGTTTGTTTGTTTGTTTGTTTGTTTAGCTTTGCTGTGGCTTCAGTGTTGCACGTTCAAACGCTTGGCAGCAGCTCTCCCGGATGAGGACAGACCAGAGCAGAGAGGAAGCCTTAATGCTATCAGATCCACGTCTGTGCTTCCCTGCAGCGCTGGCAGAGGCCTGCTGGCTCTCAGAAGAGGCTCTAACACAACTAGCGGCCATTAGAGGCGCCTTTATTACGTTTGCAGCCCGTTGATCTGCCGCCTCGCCCTCATCAACATCAGTGTGTTTGCAGGGACGTCTGTGATCTGCTGCTCAGGGAACATGACGGGATGAGTTTCAGCCTCGTTGACCTCAAGCAGCTGGAGGGTCGACTGTTGGCTTTGTTCCAATTATTTAGAGGTCTGGTCAATTTAATGCCCAGTTTAGTGGAGTATTATACCATAAACACTACTATCTGTCCAAATACTACTAGTTTAATGTGGTATTATACCTAAAACACTACTATCTGTCCAAATACTACTAGTTTAATGGTGTTGTGTACCCAAAATATTACTTTCTGTCCAAGTACTACTAGTTTTGATGGTGTATTCGACCCAAAATATTGCCTTCTATCCAAATACTTCTAGTTTTAATTGTGTATTCTACCCAAAATACTACTATCTGTCCGAGTACTACTAGTTTAATGTGGTATTATACCCAAAATACTACTATCTGTCCAAATACTACTAGTTTAATGGAGTATCTCAACCAAAATACTACTAGTTAAATAGAGTATTCGTCCCAAAATACTACTTTCTTGTCAAGTACTACTAGTTTTAATGGTGTAGTCTAGCCAAAATATTACTTTCTATCCAAATACTTCCAGTTTAATGGTTTATTCTACCCAAAATATTATTTTCTGTCCAAGTCCTACTAGTTTTAATGGTGTAGCTGTCCCAGAATACTACTTTCTGTCCAAATACTTCTAGTTGTAATGGTGTATTCTACCAAAAATACTGCTTTCTACACAAATACTGCTCGTTTAATGGTGTATTCGTCCAAATACTTCTTGTTTAATGGTGTATTCTACACAAGATACTGTTTTTTTCCTTACAGTTTTAAAAGTGTATTCCATAGAAATAGTACAAGTTCTGGTTTTAAAAATTCATTACGCCCACAGCCTACTACTTCCTGTCCAAGTTTAATAGGTGTAATACACAAAATAGTACTTTCTGTCCAAGTACTTGTAGCTTTAAATGGGTTTTCCACCCAAATGGATCTTTCTAACCAACAAGTTCAGGTTTTAAAGGTCGAGTCCACCCAAATTATTACTTTCCGTCCAGGTTTTATGGTTTTGAAGGTTTATTTCTCACAAATCTGTACATTGTTATCGTCTGCCAGTTTTAATCCAAAGTGTCATGATTTGGGCCACAAAGATCCGTTATGTTCAGCACTGAGATACAGAAAAACTTTTCTATCTGATCCCTGCTCATCTGAAACACACTAGTTGGAGGTTATTAACCACCACATAAGCCTTTGTCATGGCGCCCGTTGATAGATAAAGTCCCACAATGCAACTATGGATTGGAACTTGGTATTAGTGCATGTTAAATAATGAGCGACTCGGATCAGATCGAGGACTTATACTCTACATGTGTGACCCCTCAGGATTCGAGTCCAGTGGATCATTAATAAGAAGAGAACGACCGAGAGTTTTGACAGTAAAAGTGTTTCTGGCTGCCGTAAACTCTTTATCAGGACCGAGCATTTGGACATTCCTGCCCTCCGTCGTTGTGTTTATTTGAGCCGTAAAAGATGTTCCGAAGCGACCTGGACCAGGGTCGGATCAGCCACAGGCCCCCTTACAACAGCCCCAAACCCCAGATCCTCACTTTGATGTGGCTGGACGGTGCCTGCTGTTGTTGTTGGTATCAGGGCTTATCACCGCCCGACCCCCGACCACAACCAGCAGCTCCAGGAAGGCTGTGGATATTTCCCCACGGAGGTTTGTGTCTTTTCTACACGCAGCAGAAAACTCAGAGCGGATCTCTTCTTCTTCTTCTTCTTCTTCTGCTGGTTCCCTCTCCTCTTTTTCTTCTTCTCTGCTCCCCCCGGTGCAGCCTCCCTGATAAGGATGATGGATGAGGCAGAACTGTGGCTCCAGTCGAGGCCGGCGGCTTCCTGGGAGCTCAGAGATACTGAGGGGGAGTCGAGTCCGTTAGGAGGTCGGAGGGGAACGGCTCCATAGAGGGTGTCGCCCGGTTGGGTTTCAGATCAGACACCAAAAATTAAATTCAACTTCACAAGAACCTCGCGGACTGAAGGGCGTGATCGCTAGAGTGCAGCCAGATTCCACAGAAATGAGATTTCCTGTTCAAGTACTTCTAGTTTTAAAGGTTCAATCCACCTAAAATACTACTTTCTACCAGGACTTATAGTTTGAAAGTTCTTTTTTAAGTACTGTCAAACCAACAACTTGTTGTTTTACAGGTTGATTCCATCCAAAATACTACTTTCAGCCCAAGTACTTATAGTTTTACTCATCTGTTGTACCTAAAATACTGCATTGTGCCAAAAATGTATAGTTTTTTGTACTGTCTAACTAACAACTCATGATTTTAACAGTTTATACCAAAATACTACTTTTGGTTGAAGTACTTGAAGTTTAAGATTTATTCAACACTAAATAAAACTATTAGTACTTGGACAGGAAGTAGTAAAGGTTCATTCTAGCCAAAACACTACTTTTTGTAAAGTACGTATAGTTTTAAAGTTCTGTTTTAGTACTGTCTAATCAACAACTTGTGGTTTTACAGGTTTATTACACCCAAAATAAAACTATTAGTACTTGGAGAGAAAGTAGGAAAGGTTCATTCCACCCAAATATTACTTTCTGCCAAGTACGTGTAGTTTTAAAGGTTTATACTAACCAAAATACTTCTTTCTGTCCAAGTACTTAAAGTTTAAGACTTACTCCACACTAAATAAAACTATTAGTACGTGGACAGGAAGTAGTAAAGGTTCATTCTAGCCAAAACACTACTTTTTGTAAAGTACGTATAGTTTTAAAGTTCTGTTTTAGTACTGTCTAACCGACAACTTCTGGTTTTACAGGTTCATTCCACCCAAAATACTACTTTCAGTTCAAGTACTTATAGTTTTACACATCTGTTGTAACTTAAATACTGCATTGTCCCAAGAATTTATAGTTTTTAGTACTATCTAACCAACAACTTATGATTTTTAAAGTTTATTTCAACCAAAATAGTACTTTCTACGAAGTACTTATAGTTTTGAAGCTCTTTTTTAATACTGTCTAATCAACAACTTGTGGTTTTACAGGTTTATTACACCCAAAATAAAACTATTAGTACTTGGACAGAAAGTAGTAAAGGTTCATTCCACCCAAATCTTACTTTCTGCCAAGTACATGTAGTTTTAAAGGTTTATACCAACCAAAATACTCCTTCCCACCAACAACTTCTAGTTTGAAACTTATTTTCTTAGTACTGTCTAACCAACAAGTTATGGTCTAAAAGATTTATTTCACCCAAAGTAAAACTATAAGTACTTGGAAAGAAAGTAGTTTCCAAGGTTTACAGGTTCATTCCACCCAAAATACTACTTTCAGTTCAAGTACTTATAGTTTTACAGGTCTGTTGTACCTAAAATACTGCATTGTACCAAGAGTTTATAGTTTTTTGGACTGTCAAACCAACAACTTATGATTTTTAAAGTTTATACCAACCAAAATACGACTTTTTGTCCAACTACTTAAAGTTTAAGACTTATTCAACACAAAATAAAACTATTAGTACTTGGACAGAAAGTAGTAAAGGTTCATTCCACCCAATATACTACTTTCTGTCCAAGTATGTGTAGTTTTAAAGTTATTTTATTAACTAACAACTTGTGATCTGAAAGGTTTATACCATCCAAGATACTACTTTTTGTCCAAGTACTTATAGTTTTAAAGGTTCAAACCACCCAAAATACTACTTATGTTCAAGTACTTGTAGCTGTAAAAGTATTTTTTTAGTGCTGTCAACTTTATTTTTGGATTTTAAAGGTCCGTTCCACCCAAAATAAAACTATTAGTACTTGGAAAGAATGTAGTAAGAGTTGTTTCCACCCAAATAGGACTTCTCTAACTGACTAGTTGTGGTTTCAATGGTTCAATCCACCCAAAACTACTAGTTTTCATCCGAGTACTTGTAGTTTTAAAGTTTTATTTATAGTATACAGCACTTATTAGCTGACAAGTTTAAAGGTTTAACACTCAAAAACATTTTCTGAATGTTGGTTCGAGAACGTTCCTCCTCAGTTGTCATGGAACAGGTTTTATAGCAGAACGTTCTCTATGCGTTCCCGGAACAACATCCCCGTAACATTGCCATCAGAATATTCCAGGTTCTGTTGATAAATCGAGCTTCACAGGAACATTTCTGGATATTAAAGTGCTCCTGAAACATTATCTGAATGTTTGTTTCCCTTACAGAAGCATTAGACCTTGTCGGTGATGGTATCTAACGTTGTGGGAACGTTGTGGGAACGTTGTGGGAACGTTGTGGTTCGTCCTCTAAGTGGAATTTGCATCACGGTTGTTTCAGTTCGCCTCCTTTTGCTTGTGGAAACTCGTTGGACTAAATAAAGACGTCCGGTCGGAGCAGTTCTGTCTCGGTTCTGGCTGTGACCCGGCGGCCAAACGGAGGACCGTGATTACAGTAATGATTTGTTTGGGTTTCAGGAGGACGGAAGGAGAACGTCGAGCAAATTCACTGCTGAATAAAAGCCTGATCCCTGTTTACACGACGAGATAGTGATTCCCAGAGACGGAGTTTGTTCACACAAAGCAGACTTCTGTTTACTGACGTGTCCGGATCAGAACCAACGACCGGAGGATGTGATGTGGGAAGAGGCCTGGTGCTGAACTCTCTCCAGAAAATGAACATGTTTGTAATTTAAACTGAATTTTAATCAGCAAAAAAATTATTTAAATGATGACATACTTAATAATGATTTTAAATTAATTATTAAAATTATTTTCTACAGATGTGTTTTGTTATGTTATGGAAAATTATGTATATTAAGAACTGAAAAATAGTTTTAGAAAAATACTGTTGCTCTTTTCTTGTTTTGTTAAAATACAGAGTAAAATTATTAATAATTAATAAAGAAAAGATAAACAGGACAAAGCTGTAAATTATGTCCACATCAGAAATCTGTATTTTAACAAATGGTCTTTTCTTCTTTTATATCATTTGACTGTCAAATTGCACTATTTTTACTGTATTTTAATCAGTAAAAAAATATCTGTATTTCATAGAAACCTGAAAAATAAATGTGTAAATTAAGGATTGAAAAATAAATAATATTTTTTTAAACTATTATTTTACAGACTTTCCCTCTTTTATTAATTTACAGATAACCAATAAATTAACAGAAAACAAAGGATTAATTAAATAATAATGATAAGTAAATAATGTAGTAAAATCAATATTTTTATAAATAATAAGTCATTCTTTTACATTATTTAACCATAAAATTACATTTTTTTACTTTAATTTAATCTGCAAAAAATCAATAAGACATTTTTAAAAAGATTTTTGTTGTTATGTAAATTAAGAATTGTGAATTATTTTTAAATGCAATTTTACAAATTAAAATCATTGAAAAATAAATGATTAATTTACATATCAACCATAAAAAAGGAAAAAATATATTGTTTACATAAATATCATTTTTAAATATGTGGTAATTTGTTGTTATTATTTTTACTTTAATTCCGTAAAATCAGAATCGTAATTTTACAGATATTTTCTGTTATTTAAGTTTAAAAAATTATGTAGATTAAGGATTGAAAATGTACTAAATTCCAGATTTTCTCTGTGTTGATAAATTACATTTGTTATCTAGAATAATTATAGAAATTATTCATTTATACGTTAACCATAAAAATTGTCCCTGTAAAAAATCTGTCTTTTTACAAATAATAATTTGTTCTTTTATGACATGTGACGATAAAATTATATTAATTGTAAATAATTTAAAACAGAAAAAACATCATTTTACTGATATCTGTCATTATCTTAAAGAAATTAACATAATTTTAAAAATTATAAAACTATAAAATATAAAATAATAAAGAAATGATTTTGGGGAAAAAAATGCTAAATCTTCTTTTAAACTTTTGTTAAATTACAGATAATATTCAGTTAACTCACAGGAAAAAAAAGCATTAATTTACACGAACCTGCAAACAAAGAGGCTGGAACTGTAAATAATGTCCAAACCAATAATCGTTTGTTAAAAATTAAATATTATTTTTGAAATATTTGTCAATAAAAGTTGTGTATATTAAAGATGGAAAAACTGTAAAAAAAAACAAAAAAAAACAATAACAATAATTAACTGTTATTTTACAGATCTTCATTGTTGAATTACAGAAAGTTTCTTGTAAAATCACAGTAAAAGTATAAATGTAAAAAAAAACAACATCCACATCTTTAGTTAATCTGTATTTAAGCATTTTGTTCTTTTTAGAGGTGACTGTAAAATAATGCAGTTCTACTGAATTAAAATACAGGAGATGATCAGTATTCTTGCTGTTATCTTAAATATTTTTTTACAGTTTTTAAAGGCAACTCTATTCCAGGCTTTAATGCATTTTTTGCTGCCTGTGTTTTCATGGGATGATTTTTTACAGTGCACACACACCTCAGCGCTGTCACCCTCAGAGATGCAGCCAAAGGACAGCTTTTAT
The DNA here is from genome assembly GCA_024666655.1 of Dascyllus trimaculatus. Taxonomy (NCBI): domain Eukaryota; kingdom Metazoa; phylum Chordata; class Actinopteri; family Pomacentridae; genus Dascyllus; species Dascyllus trimaculatus. The sequence goes on along the minus strand of CM045459.1, from coordinate 1,194,265 downwards.
TTCCCAGAATCCCCCTGTAAGGTGTGCGGCGATGATTTAATGCTGTTTATCGGCGCTCGCTTAAACATTTACGTTTCAGCGCGAGGTGAAGCCGAGAAGAGGAATGTCTCCGTGCGGGACGATTTAGCGCCGTCTGACGTTTACAAGGAACCTGCGACGGCACCCGAGGCATCATGGGAGTTTTCCTGGGGGTCGCTGGAGGAAGTCCGCCGCTTTTTGGCTCCGCTGCCATTTTTCAACACGTTGTTTTGATCCGGTTCCTCTTTTTTAATGACCCGTAATCCTTTACTGCAGCCGGCTGGACGCAGATCCGAAGGAGGCGGCCGGCTGACGGATCGTAGGTTTACGCTTCCTGATGGAGGGAGAATAAATGAACATTTCTCAACACGCCCTGAGCCTTCACCCCTCCACGCTCGCCCTCTGACGTTCTCTTGGTTCTCCTGTGCCTTTTGTTTCTTTTAAACTTTTCCAGCTTGTCTCAGCAACACTTGGAGCTTTTTGAAGAAGATGCTTCACGTGCTAAAAGTCCTCAAGACCTTCTGAGAGAGTTCTGGTCTCGTTTACGATCAGAATGTTCAAGATCTCTGAAGACGTTCTCCAAGCATTAGCAAAATGCTGCACAAAGAACGTTCTTCCTTTGTTACAGAGGAACGTTCTCTAACATGTTCCCTCAGCAACATCCTCAGAACGTTCCACCTCTGTTCTTATATCACCTCTTTTAGAGAGCGTCCCATCGTCCTCCAGGCCTCCATAACATTTGGAAAACGTCGTTCAAAACGTTCCATCTGTGTTGTTGTGGAAGGTTTTAGTTTACATGTCAACCCGAAACAAAATCTGTTTTCTTACAAATAGTAGAAACAACATTCAGTCCCTCCAGGATTTCTCAGGCGTTTTTCTAGACTGTTGCTCCTAAAATGTCTGAATTTGCGGCAGCTTTTCTAAAAAGTTGCGATGTTTTTAAGCGTATTTGTTGCGATGAAATTGCAGGAGACGGTAAAAAGTTGCTAAAAAGTTGCATTTTTTTCTTTGTTTTGTATAATTCATTAAACATGTTCAAAGTTTAAAAAGTTAATTTCCCATCCTGGCACACGCGTGTTCACACACACACGCTCACAGCTCGTCACGTCAGTTAATGAATCTAACTGACCTTCATTGTTTCAGTGCTGCCACAGATCTGGATGCAGCAGCTTCATCACGGTGGTTTGTCTGGTCTGTGGTCCGCTGGTTTCACCCATTCTCCTGATATGTTTACGGTAGAAAAGTGTTTGTCAGTGGATGGTTTTGGTTTGTGTTCCACCTCAATATTCCACGGGGTGAAAACAGTTTAGCTCCGCTTTGGTGAAGAACATCAGGGGATTGTTCTGCAATAGTTTTTGTTGCATACATATCTGTATCTTCAAACCATAAACAAGGAAGTGAATCCGGTGACGTACGTGCATTACTGGGGACTGCTGTGATTGGTGGAACTCACGGGAGGCGGGACAACATTGCAGAAAAGTCACGGTGATTGGATGAAATTGCAACGTGGCGCAGAATTCACGGAGATTGGTTGAATTTGCGTTAATTGTTGAGCCAAATCTAGAGGTTAATAGTGGGCTACTACTGGTGTCACCACCACTAAATATCCTGCTATTGAAAGCAAACTGTGTCATAAGAAACACGTCCTTTAAAATAAAAGACTTCATACCAATACTTTTTGGGGACGGGGCATGCTTCTGCGACCCTCTAAAAATGGCTTCCCGACCCACCAGTTGAGAAACACTGGTCTAGAACTTGTTCTGACCAACCACCCATCAACATGCTGATAGGAGCCTTAAAGTTTACCCAGAATGCACCTGTTAAAGTTTCCTCTGGTGAATCATCAGAAAGCAGAAACACATCCAGGGAACCAGTGATGGTTTCTAGGACTCTATATAGACGTTAAACTGTTCACACCATGAGACTGATTGATTGATTGATTGTAATTTATTTCAAATATGCAAGAAAAAAAAAACAATCTGACAACACAAAAAGATTTCCATTTTTTTTTCTTAACACATTTGAAAAGAAGTGGGAAGAAATATACACTTGTTTAATCCCACCCCCTTTCATTAAATCATACAACTTGAAAACAACTACCTGTTCCCATAAACTAAATTAAACTCGCAATTAAAGCAATTAAAGCGTGAAAATAATACTAATATACAATATACCTACATATACACAAATATACATCCATATATATATTCTCATATAAACATGAATTCATACATAAATGCACATTACACACAAACACACAGCCACATCATCACTACCACTGATCCTGGGAGTGTCATCATGCCACTGCACCAACCCCACCAACCCCATCAACGTTGGCTTCGCCACCACAGCAAACAACACCCACCCCAACCTGTCAAGATTCATCTCCATCCTTGTACTGCTGGAAAACCATTGTTTATACCTTTTTTTAAAAAATGATTTATGTTTGGACATTGCTTTAACTCCACATTCAAGCCATTCCATAGATATACTGAAACCTCTCATAGTTGTTCTGTTTCTGAGCATTTTAAAATTAAATTGTTGTCTTAAATCGTATATTAAACGTATGTATATTAAACAGTTGTTGAATATTTCCAGGGAGCTTATTACTTTTGGTCTTGTACATTACTTGTGCAGTTTGGTTTAGTAAAATATCAGTGAATTCAAACATTTTTGACTCTAAAAATAATGAATGTGTATGATCCAGATATCCTACCGTGTGAATTATACGTACTGCTCTCGTATTATGAGACATCCCATAATACTGATGCTCACAGCTGGTTGTAGAGGAAATGACCAGAGACCAGATGTAGTGTTTAGACTGAGACACCTGGATGGATGTTGAACTGATTTGATCATTCTGAGTCTGGTTCTTCTGATTTCTGTTGTTTTGTTTTCATCTTTGTCATTTTTCGTCTCCATTCTGTGATTTTACATCAGTTTTGTGTCGTTTTATTTGTCTCTGGGACAGTTTTTAATCACTGTGGTCATTTTGTTGGTCGTTTTTGTCATTTGGCTTCTCTCTTTAGACATTTGGTGTCTCGCTTTTCTTGTTTTGTGTCACATTTCTCTTATTATTTGCGCTTTTGTCTGTAGTTTTTCTCATTTGTGTCTAAATTTGGGCATTTTGTGTCCCGTTTGTGTTGTTTTGTGTCACATTTTGATCATTTTAGGTGTCTTTGGGACGGTTTTGTCTCAATGTGGTCATTTTGTTTGTCGTTTTTGTCATTTTGCTTCTCTCTTTTGACATCTTGCGTCTGTTTTTTGCCGTTTCGTGTCTCATTTTTCCTGTTTTGCGTGATGTTGTCTCGTTTTTTGTCTCGTTTTTGTTCACTTTTTGGTCGTTTCAGGCGTCTTTGGGACATGAAACTATGAGACATCCCATAATACTGATGCTCCAAGTTGGTTGTAGAGGAAATGAACAGAAACCAGATGTAGTGTTTAGACTGAGACACCTGGATGGATGGAAAACTTCTTCTATTTTACAGATTTTCCATGTTTTGTTAAATTACAGAAAACAATTAGGAAAATCCCAAACCAACAGTATTAATTTAATTTGGGGCTAAAACTGTAAATAATACAAAAAAAATACCAAATAGCATATTTAAATCTAGTAAAAATCCTTTTTTAACACATATTTTATGTGATTATCTTTTGTTTTGTTTGTTTTTTGACAGTTTTTGAGCGCTACAGTTTGCTATTTCTTCTGGCACACTTGCACAGGAATTTATTTTTTACAGTGCAGTGTCCACATTAAAGCCAGATTAACCTACATCAGCCTCCACGTCAAACAGAACCGACTGTGTTCCGACTCCTTTGTGCCAAACTGCTGCTTCACCTGCTGCACCGTCAAACCGGCCTCAAAAGAAGTCGGAGGAGGAGGAGAGGTCGTTCTATGGAGAACCGTCGGAGAACGGAGCTGGCGGAGGGCTCGAGGAGGTGACGCGAGACGGAGGGATGACAGGAGGAGATGAGGTGAGGGGCGAGAGCCGTGGGAAACAGGCACCGGAGGAACCCTCGAACATGTGACCTCTGAAGGCCTCTACAGGAGCGGAGGTGGAACTACAAAAACAAACGCTCTCCTCCCCCTCCATCACAAAAACGTTCTAGCTGAAGATGTTCTAGAGACGTCTGGTGATGGTTTTATTAGAACATCCAGCGCTGAGAACGGTATTCCCTTCTATCATCTAACACTGTCAAACATTGTGGGAACGTTTTACGGATTCTATAACATGTTCCTCAACAACGTCCCTAGAATGTCCTCAGAACATTGCAGCCAAAATGTTCCACCTTTGCTCATATATCACATGACAGGAACGAGTTATGAAGAACGTTACGTCATCGAAAGTCTTGATAACATCTTAAGAATGTTTTGTGAACGTCACCATTGTGAAAACGTCCAATAGAAGAACGTTCTATATGTGTTCCTCAAAAACATCCTCAGAACATTGCAGCCAGAATGTTCCACCTTCGTTCACATCTCATAATACAGGAATGTCTTCTAAAGAACGTTCTGTCATTGAGGCCTCGATAACATCTGGAAAACATTTCTTGAATGTTGGTTTGAGGATATTCTTCCATTTTTATCATAGAACACTGTGAGACCGTTTAATACTAGAACGTTCTTTAATGCGTTCCTTCAACAAAAAGGCAAAATGTTCCACCTTTAATAGTTATCACATTACAGGAACGTTTTATATGTTCTGTATGAAAAACATTCCGTAATCTGAGGCCTTGGCAACATCTGGAAAACTTTATTTAAATGTCAGTTTAGGAACGTTCTTCCTTTGTTGTTGTGGAACGCTGTGAGAATGTTTTATAGAAGACGTTCTATAACATGTTCCTCAACAACATCCTCAGAACATTGCAGCCAGAATGTTCCACCTTTGTTCATATATCACATGACAGGAACGAGGTATGAAGAATGTTACATCATCGAAAGTCTTGATAACATCTTAAGAACGTTTTGTGAATGTCACCCTTGTGAAAACGTCTAATAGAAGAACGTTCTATATGTGTTCCTCAACAACATCCTCAGAACATTGCAGCCAGAATGTTCCACCTTTGTTCATATATCACATGACAGGAACGAGTTATGAAGAATGTTACATCATCGAAAGTCTTGATAACATCTTAAGAACGTTTTGTGAATGTCACCCTTGTGAAAACGTCTAATAGAAGAACGTTCTATATGTGTTCCTCAACAACATCCTCAGAACATTGCAGCCAGAATGTTCCACCTTTGTCTATATCTCACAGTACAGGAGCGTCTCATTAAAATCCTCTGAGGCCTCAAGAACATCTGGAGAACATTTTCCGACTGCTGGTTTGAGAACGTTCCACCTTCGTTATCATGGAACGTAATCAGTGTTCATCCTTTGAATGTTGACATCAAAACATTTCATCAACTTCACAGGAACATTACTGGAAAATGAAATGTTCTCAAGACGTTCTTTAAACATTTGATTAAAACATTTTCTTTAAAATTGTAGGCAAAATGTTCTAATGTTCTGTTTAATATCAGAAATTATTTATCAGAACGTTGCAGTCAGAAAGTTCAACCTCACAGTACAGGAACGTTCTATAAGGAACGTTCTGTCATCGGAGGCCTAGATAACATCTGGGAAACATGTTTTGTACATTGCTTTGAGAACGTTCTCTCTTTGTTTTCATAGAACATAACCACACAGCATCCTCCAAATATCCTCTGAATGTTAAAACATTCTGCATTAGTTCACTTTCAAACTCAGAGGAGCATCTTTGGAAGTTCTCAAAACATTCGGAGAACATTCTGCAGAGTTCTAGTAAAGTTAGCATTGTTAGTTCCCAGAATGCTTTTTTTTTAGAAAGTTATCTAAAGATTTTTGGTTCTAACTTTGTTGTACGGTTCTTCTTCTGCCCTCTGCAGTCTCGATAACATCTAGAAAACATTTGTTGAACGTTGCTTTGAGAACGTTCTCTTTTTGTTATCACAGAACATAGCCTGACATCATCCTCCAAACATCCTCTAAATGCTAAAACGTTCCATCTCGGTTCACTTTTAACCTCACAGGAACATTTTTTAAAATCACAAATATCCTCAAAGCGTTCTGTGAACATTAGAATAAAAGTTTAAAACATTATTAGAACCTGTGGAGCCCATTAGCCGACATTGTGGGAACGTTCTGCAACGTTCTCGTAATGTTTTCTTGTTGTTGTTTGAGTTCCCAGTACTGTCTTAGTTCACTTTTAACTTCGCAGGAACATTTTTTGAAGCAATGAATATCGTTTTCTGAATGTTAGAGCTTGCAGAGACCGTTAGCCGACATTGTGGGAACGTTCTCTGCTATCTTGGATGTTGAAAATGTAGTCGAGAGATAAACTCGGTGGCCAAATTAAATGTGGGCTCGGTGGATCTCATTAGAACAGACGGAGGAGGAAGAACGACCTGAACCCGAGAGCGAACCGCAGCAGCAGCCACTTGTTTCTGTTTATTTCAGCTTCGTGTTGTTTGTCCGATGGAACCGACATCAAAGAGGAGGCCGACGTCCGAGACGGATCGCTGTTGCTTTTTCTTCCATTTTTCCCTCCGTCTTTCTTCCTCCGTCCTCTATCTCTGTGACTCGGGGGAACATGGAAGCTGTGTGACCCTGGATGATTTATCAGGACGTTTCTCTTTTTTCCTGAATGGCTGGTATGTAGAGAGACTCTGGAGAGCCGGACCCCCCCTCCATGAGCTATTAGGCCTCCCTGTCCTCCCCCTGTGGAGAGGCAGATAAGGGAGAACTGAAATTGAAGAGAGGGAGAGACGTCTCTGTACCCACCGGCAGACCTCTTGTTCTCCTCCTCTCCCTCCTTTGAGCTTGATTAGCCGCCAGGCTTAAGAGGCTTGTTATCAAGGCTGGAGACGATGGAAGTTCATCGGCCGCGGGGTTTGACTGATGGAGGCTTTTCCTGAGCTTGTGGAGGAAGTGGCGAATATCTCCGTGACTGATGTGGAGCTTCGGTCGAGTGCGGTCAGCTCATTCGTATCCGAAGCCGGAGGGACTCCAACATGTCTGCTGGCTGGTTCTCATTCAGTCACGTGACTCCTCTGAAGAATGAAAGGAAGAGACGGTTCTTCCTCAGGGTCACCTCGACCCCCGAAGTCCTCGTGCTAGCGGGGAACGTTCCTACAACGTCGGCTAACGTGGCTACAAGTCTTAACTTAATGTTCAAAAAACTTTTCAGTGGTTTTTATCAGTTCAAATAACGTTCCTGAGAGGTTGGAAGTGAATTAAGACGGAACGTTCTAACGTCCAGACGACGTTTGGAGGATGCTGTCAGATTATGTTCTACGCTAGCAAAGGAAGAACGTTCCAAAGCAACATTACAAAAATAGTGTTTATAATTTCCAACGAGGTTCCTACGAGACGTTTTGCTGCAACATTCAGAGGATGATGTCAGGAACGCAGATGATGAAAAATAGAACGTTTTCAGACCGCATTCTAAAACTGTTCTCCAGATGTTATGGAGGCCTCGGATGATCTTTATTAAATGTTCCTGCAATGTTCTGAGGTTGTTTTGGGGATGTTGAAGGAACTCATTAAAGAACATTCTTCTATAAAACATTCTCACAATGTTGGTGACATGATAACAAAGAAAGATCGTTGCATCTAAAACTGTTCTCCAGATGTTCTCGAGGCCTCAGATGATCTTTATGAAATGTTCCTGTACTGTGATATATCAACAAAGGTGGAACGTTCTTCCTGCAGTGTTCCGAGAATGTTTTAGGGATGTTACTGAAGGAACACATTATAGAATATTCTTCTTTAAAACATGTTCTGTCTTACTAAAGAAGAACGTTCATTCAGAAAATGTTTTTGAGATGATGTCGAAGCCTCAGACGACAGAACATTTCATATATTAAAGATAGATCATTTTGCCGTTTGGTTAAGAGAACACATTATAGCTACAAGAGAACGTTCCTACAACAGCGCCTAACAAGTTCTAATCATGTCCTAAACTTTTAATTCAGTGTTTAAAAAGCATTCATCATCTCCAACAAGGTTCCTATGAGACTTTTTGCTGGAACGTTCAGAGGATGATGTCAGGAACTCAGATGATGTTCCATGGTAATAAAAGTAGAACGTTCTCAAACCAGAATTCCAGAACTGTTCTCTAGATGTTACAGAAGTCTCAAATGATCTTTTTTGAATAAACGTTCTCCCTATAGGAACATTTGATAAAGTTTTTGAGATGTTGTGGAAGCCTCAGACGACAGAACGTTTCATATATTAAAGGTAGATCATTTTGTTAAGAGAACACATGGAACGTTCTTCTATAAGACGTTCCCCCAATGAAATCAGAGGAAGGACGTACTCAACACAACGTTAAAAGACATTTTCAAGAGGACCACAGATGACAGAACGTTTTTTATAAGAAGTTCCTGTACTGTGATATATCAACAAAGGTAGAACGTTCTGGCTGCGACGTTCTGAGGATGTTTTACGGATGCTGTTGAGGGAACAATTACAGACTCTATAAAACGTTCCCACAAAGTTCCACAGTGTCCAACAAGGTACTTATGAGATGTTTTGCTGCAACATTCAGAGGATGTTGTCAGGAACTCAGATGATGTTCCATAATAACAAAAGCAGAATGTTCTCAGACCAGCATTCCGAAACTGTTCTCCGGATGTTATCGAGGCCTCAGATGATCTTTTTTAAATGTTCCTGCAGTGTTCTGCTCACTTATTATTCTTCTGTGAAACATATCTCACAACGTTCCGTGATGACAAAGAAAAAATGTTGAGTCAGAATTGTTTTTCAGTTGTTTTTGAGGCCTCAGATGGCCGAATGTTTTTTATACGGAACGTTTTGTAACATTCCCGCAACGTGACGTAGCAGATCACTTGAGAACCCATTATGGAACGTTCTTCTGTGGGACATTTCCTCAATGAAATCGAAGGAAGGATGTTCTCAAAGCAATATTAAAAAACATTTTCAAGATGTTGTTGACACATCAGACGACGGAACGTTCTTTCTAAGATGTTCCTGTAATATAATAACAAATGTTCTGAGGATGATTTGGGGAGGTTGTTGAGGAAACACATCATAGAATTTATAAAACGTTCCCACGATGTTCCACGATACTAGATGAAGAACATTCTCAGAGCCTAACAGTCGTAAATGTTTTCATTAAACATCTTTAGAATGCCTTCAGTTGTCCGACCTTTTAGAAGAACGTTCTGGAAACTAATGATTTCCACTGATAACGTTACCAGAACTTTGCGGAACCTTCTCAGATCGGTGTCAGAACAGAAACGATCTTGCTGTGGAGGAATCTGGAGTCGGGTGCTCGGTTCATGTGTGAAAAGGAAAAGAGAGTTCCTGTTTTCATCGTAGAAGAGGCCACTTGTTGAATTTCTCTTTAGCAATCAGTTAAGTGTTGTTTTATCTTATCTCACTGAGAACAGGGCCACTTGTGGAGCTCAGTTACATTCCTGTACTTCTTACGGTTATTTCACAACCATCCTGGTCCCTGAGAACACAGCAGAGTTCTATAGGAGTGAAGACAGGGCAGAACGTTCTTTATGAGACGTTCCTTTACTGTTATGTATCAACAAAGATGAAACATTCTGGCTGCAAGGTTCTGAGGATGTTTTGGGGATTACAGCATCTATTAAATGTTCCCACAATGTTCCACGATTGCAAATAAGGATTGTTCTCGGTGCAACATTCAGTTTTGAGAACGTTAGAGCAAAACGATCCACCAATGTTACCACCAAGCATTTTTAGAACGTACACTAATGTCTCTTTTGGTTGTGGGGCAATAAAAGATCAGGACGCAAATCACTGAAACGAAAGCATCCATGTTCTACAACATGTTCCCTCAGCAGCATCCCCAAAACATCTTCAGAACGTTGCAGCCGGAATGTTCCGCCTCGATAACACCTGGAGAGAGTTTTAGAATGCTGATTTCACATTCACGTTCCTCCTCTGTTATTATATAGAGGAATGTTCTATCATGTGTTACCTCCAACAACATCGTGGGAACGTTCTATAGATTCTATGTTCCTTAAAACATCCTCTGAGCATTGCAGAGAGAACGTTCCACCTTTGTTTATATATCGCAGTACAGGAGCATCTTATAAAGAACGTTTGATGCGTCTTGACAACATCTTGAAAACATTCCTTAAGTGTTAGCTTGAGAACTTTTCTCCTTCTTTATCATGGAACACTGTAAGAATATTTTATAGAAGAATGTTCTACAATATCTCAGAACATCCTCTGAGCATTGCAGAGAGAACAATCCACCTTTGTTTATATATCGCAGTACAGGAACGTCTTACAAAGAACGTCTCCTTCTTTATCATGGAACACTGTAAGAATGTCTTATAAAAGAATGTTCTACAATATCTTCGAACATCCTCATAACATTGCAGGTAGAACGTTCCACCTCTGGGGTTGAATCACATTACAGGAACGTTTTATAAAGACCGTTCTGTCATCCAGGTACTCAATAACATTCTTGCACTGAGAACATCCTTGTTACCGCCTTGAAAACACCTCGTAGAAGAACGTTCTATAAAGTGTTCCCTCAACATCCCCAAAACATGCATAGAACATTGCAGGAGGAATGTTCCACCTTTGTTAATATATTTACAAACAGGAACGTTTTTAAGAATCACCTGAGGCCTTGATAACATCTGGAAAACATTTTTAGAATGCTGGTTTGAGAACGTTCCTACTTTGTCATCATGGAACATCATCCGTGTTCTTACAACATCCTATGAATGCTGACATCAAAACATTACATTAACTTTACAGAAACAAACATTCTTAAGACGTTCTTTGATTATTTGATCAAAAAATTCTCTTTAAAAATTATTAGAACTCGTAGGTGACGCTGTCCAGTGTTGTGAGAACGTTCCCTGCCAGCTGGGTCGGAGGGCGGCAGCACCGTGTAAACATTCCCAGCCTTCAGAATCCGTCTGTCTGCTGGGGGTGATGCATCTGTCCGGCCTTTTGTTTACTGGTCCAAGAATGTTAAGAATACGAGCTTCAGCCTGCGTGGATGTTTGTGAGGAACCCGGGCGGGGAACCCAGGGGTGGGCGGGGCCACGAGTGTCGTCTTAATGCTGGTAATGATCCAGCGGTGGGATGTGGATCTGGTGAACATTGCACGCTGTTTAGTCTACCAATCACAGCGGTGACAAAGAGTCTAGGTCTGGGGGGCTGGAGGTGAAGCCAGGGTGGGTGGGGGGAGGTGGTGTTGTTGGGGGTCAGGGAGGCTGCAGGAACGCTGACCCAGCTGGAGGGAACGTTCCCTCTACACTGGCTGACGTTACTTACAAGTTCTATTAATGAAGAAAATGATTTAATGATCAAATAATGTTTCTATTTCCTGTGACGTTCCTGTAAAGTTAATATAATGGTTTAACGTCAACATTCAGAGGATGTTCTCAGGAACATAGATGATGTTCCACGATAACAAAGGAAGAACGTTCTCAAACCAACAATCAAAAAAATGTTTTCCAGATGTTATCGAGGCCTCAGAAGAATTTTACAAATTTTCTATTACTGTGATGAATTAACTAAGGTGGAACGTTGTGGATGCAATGTTCTAAAGATGTTTTGGGGATGTTTTTGAGGGAACACACTATAGAATGTTCTTCTATAGAACATCCTCACAGTGTTTAAAGATATCAAATGAAGAACCAGCATTCAAAACATGTTTTCCAGATGTTATTGAGGCCTCAGATGATTTTACACAGAGCATGTTGAATGTGTTAAATTAAAGGTAGAACATTTTGCCTTTTTGTTGAAGGAACACTTTAGGGAACGTTCTTCTATAAAACATTCTCACAGCGCTCCATGAGGAAGAACGTTGACAAATGTTTTCCAGGACAGGATGACTGAATGGTTTTCATGCAGAACCTTTTATAACGTTCCTGTAGTATGATATATTAAAGGTAGAACATTTGACCTTTTGTTGAGGGAACACATTATAGAACGTTCTTCTGTAAGATGTTTCCACGATGATAACGAAGGAAGAACGTTCTCAATGGAACATTCAAAAAATGTTCTCAAGATGTTGTTGAGACCTCAGACGACAGAACGTTCTTCATAAAGTGTTCTTGTACTGTGATGGTACTGTGAAATGTTTTGAAAATGTTCTGGTCACCTTCTCAAGGGAACACATTATAAAACGTTCTTCTAAAAAACATTCTCACAGTGTTCCATGAGGAACAACGTTCTCAAACCAACATTCAACAAATTACTTCCATGCGTTATCAAGGCCTCAGATGACAGAATGTTTTGCATACAGAACCTTTAATGACGTTCTTGTAGCGTAATATATTAAAGGTAGAACATTTTGCCTTTTTATATTCTAGAACGTTCTTCTGTAAAACATTCTCACGGCGTTCCATGAGGAAGAACGTTGACACATGTTTTCCAGGACAGAGTACCTTCATGTTTTTCATGCAGAACCTTTTAAAACGTTCCTGTAGTATGATATATTAAAGGCAGAACATTTTACCTTCTCTTTGAAGGAACACATTTATAGAACGTTCTTCTGTAAGATTTTTTAGCAACGATAATAAAGGAAGAACGTTCTCAATGCAACATTAAAAAAATTATTTCCAAGCGTTATCAAGGCCTCTGATGATAGAATGTTTTGCATACAGAACCTTTAATAACGTTCTTGTAGCGTAATATTTTGCCTTTTTTGTCGAGGGAACACATTGAAGAACGTTCTTCTATGAGACGTTCCCTCAATGGAAACGAATGAAGGATCTTCGCACTCCAAAATTCAAACAACCTTCTCAAGCTTCATGTTATCAAGACCTCAGGTGACAGAACGTTCTTTACAAACGTTTCAGTACTGCAGTGTATTAATGAAGGTGGAACGTTCTGGCTGCAATGTTAAGAAGATGCTTTGGAAATGTTGCTAATGAAGAACACTATTATTCGCCGTTATTTGAAAGAAAAATTCAGTATATTAAGGGTTGAAAAAGATACAAATTTGACTGTAAAATGACTGCTTTGATTTACTTCTACTAATTTAAACTGACAAAAACAGTTATAATTTCACAGATATTGGCCATTTATTTCAGACATTACGGTAATCCATTGTTATTTAACATATGTTCTGGCCTCCTTGTTTGTTTATGTTTTTACAGCATCTGACCTTTACTAAGACTCAATGCTGTAGTCAGAATATAAAACGTGACCCAGGAATGATTCATGTCTAGTCTTCTCTCACATTCTGATCAGAAAATAATGAATAAATAACGCACGTGCCATCTCAAGCACTTGTACTGTACAGTCGAAATGGACTGACATCCAATCCAGTGGTTGTTAATGAGCTCATTCATCTGTGATAGTTTATTGATCTTAACTAATTAAACCAATATCAAAATCAACAGGAAATCAAAGCAGTGCATGAACATTAAAAATGCAAAACATGGTCCTGGAGCGAGGCAGGACTCCTGTTAGTGTTGGCAGCGTCATTCAGTAAAAGACACTGCCAAGCAAACTAAATAAAAAATGTGTTTATGGTCTGTTTCTAGGCCAAATAAACGAGGTAACTTCCCTGGCCCTGACACTAAACAAGGCTCTCAAGAGTTATAGATCTTATTCACTGTTTCACTGAACCTTGAGATGCACTAAGAGGGTGTCTGCAGCGGCCATATATCAGCACTAACAGCAGAGGAGCTGCCGTGGGCCGGACTCCCACTGCTGCCCACTAGTGGACCGAGGCTTCGCTGTGTTTACGGAGCAGCAGGAGGCTGCAGTTTCAGACAACCGCTTATTGACCCAAAGCAAGCAAAGCAGCAAAATAAGAACTATGGACAGCTTCAGGTGGACCAAACCACTGAAACCATAACTGGTTGGCTTGAAAGTAGCACTTTGGATGGAGGAGATGTTTTAAATGTAATTTGTTTATAAGAGAAGAACTATTGGTGTGGAATAAATGTTTAAAAATGTAAGTACATGGACAGAACGTAGTATTTTGGAAGGAATAAACATTTAAAACCTTAAGTACTTGGATAGAAAGAAGTATTTTAGAAGAAATAAGTCTTTTGAAACATGACATGAGCTATTTGGATAGAATAAACATTTAAAACCACAAGTACTTGGACAGAAAGTAGTATTTTGGTTGGAACAAACCTTTAAAACCATAACTCTTACTGTTTGGGTGGAATAAATCTTTTAAAACTATAAATACTCGAACAGAGAGTATTATTCGGGTAGAATAAACCTTTAAAACTAAAAATACTTCAACAGAAAGTAGTATCTTGGTTGGAATAAACCTTACAAGCCATAACTTGTACTATTTGGGTTGAATAAACCTTTAAAACTACAAGTACTTGGACAGAAAGTGGTATTTTGGGTGGAATGAACCTTTAAAACTTGAAACACTAGGAAAAAAATAGTATTTAGGGTGGAAAAAACCTTTTAAAGCTATAGGTACTTGAACAGAAAGTAATATTTTGGGGAGATTAAATCTTTAAAACTACAAATACTTTGACAGAAGGTAGTATTTCGGGTAGAATGAACTTTTTAAAACCATGACTTGTACTGTTTGGGTAGAATAAACCTTTAAAAAATACAAGTACTCATAGAGAAAGTAGCATAAGGGGTAGAAAAAAACTTTTAAAATACTTCAACAGAAAGTAGTATCTTGGCTGGAACAAACTGTTAAAGCCATAACTTGTACTATTTGGGAGGAATAAACCTTTAAAACCACAAGTACCTGGACAGAAAGTAGTTTTATGGGTGGAACAAACCTTTAAAACTACAAATACTTTGACAGAAGGTAGTATTTTGGGTGGAATAAACATTTTAAAATATAATTACTTGAACAGAGAGTAGCATCTTGGGTAGAATAAACCTTTAAAAGTACAAATACTTCAACAGAAAGTAGCATCTTGGTTGGAATAAACCATTAAATCCATAACTTATACTATTTAGGTCGAATAACCCTTTAAAACTACAAATACTTCAACAGAAAGTAGTATTTTTAGTAGAATAAACCCTTGAAACCATAGCTTGTTAGCTTGAAAGTACTAATTTCGTGGAATAAACCTCAGACACTAACATTTCTTAGACAGAAAATAAGATTTTGAATGGAACAAACCATTAAAAACACACCTTATTTGTTAAGGAAGCATTATTTGTGTGAAGTAAACCTTTTAAACTATGCATACTTGGATGGGAAGTAGTATTATGGGTAGGATAAACCTTTAAAAGTCGCTCTCTTTAGCGATCGTCCGATTCGGCAGGTCCTAGAGATGCTCCATAAATGACTTGACGACAGCTGCTGGATTGCTGAAGCACTGACGACAATAATAACTTCTTTAAAGGCTGAAGAACTGGAACGATGGGGAAAGACAAACAACAAGGACTGGCTGCCGTAGAAATGTCCTTTGCGGTCGTCAGTCTTCCGTCTGTCTGTTCTGCGAGTGTTCGAGGCCTCCGCTATCTGGAGGACGAGGTTCAGTAATCACAGATTCGGTTGACCCTCCTCCCCGATGCTGAACTCTGCTGCTGCACCTTCTGCCACCTCTTCAGTCATTCGTGGATCCAGTCGGACAGAAACCTCCACCTCGTCAAACCTCAGCATTCTGCAGATTTCGTGAGCTAACATAGCCTACAAGTTCTACTAATATCAACACAACGAGTTCTAGTCTAACGCTCAAGGAACGTTTTTCAGATGTTCTCAAGGCCTCAGAGGATTTTTTTAAAAAACATTCTCGTAATTTCATAGATTAACACAGGTGGAACATTCTTCCTGCAGTGTTCTGAAGACGGCTTGTTGATGTTCTCACAATGTTCCATGATAACAAAGGAAGAACGTTCTCCAACATTTAAAAGATGTTTGGCAGATGAGCTCAGGTGACAGAACGATCTTTGTAGGGTAAAATTCTAGCAACCAAAAAAATGTTCTGAAGATGTTTTGGTGATGTTGTTGAAAGGACACGTTAGAGAACGTTCTTCTGTAAGACGTTCTCACAATGTTCCATGATAATGAAGGACGAACATTCTTAAACGACATTCATAAGATGTTACAGAGGCCTCAGATGACAGAATGTTCTTTGTAAGACGTTCCTGTACTGTGATACATTAACAAAGATGGAACATTCATCCTGCAGTGTTCTAAAGATGTTTTATTCTTCTATAAAACGTTCCCACAACGTTCTGTAATAACAGCAACAACAGTATGTTTTCAATGCAACATCATTTTTAGAACCTCTGTAGAGAACTTTATCCTACCTTGAAAAAGAACGTTCTAGAAACCCCCAAAAATGTTCTGAAGATGTTTTGGTGATGTTGTTGAGGGAACACTTGAAACAACGTACTTCTAAAAAACATTCTTACAGTGTTCCATGGTAACAAAGAATGTTCTAAAACAACTTTTAAAAGATGTTACAGAGGCCTCAGATGACAGAACGTTCCTTATAAAACGTTCCTGTACTGTGATATATAAACAAAGGTGGAACATTCGGCCTGCAGTGTTCTAAAGGTGTTTTATTCTTCTATAAAACGTTCCCACAACGTTCTGTGATAACATCAACAACAGTATGTTCTCAATGCAACATCAGGTTTTGGGAACGTTTGTGCATAACAGTCCAACAATGTAGTCACCAAATATTTTTAGAACCTCTGCAGAGAACTTCAAAAAAAAAAAATGTAGCAACCAAAAAATGTTCTGAAGATGTTTTGGTAATGTTGTTGAAAGGACACGTTAGAGAACGTTCTTCTGTAAAACGTTCTCACAATGTTCCATGATAATGAAGAACGTTCTTAAACAGCATTTAAAAGATATTAGAGATCTCAGATGACAGAACGCTCCTTGTAAGACGTTCCTGTACTGTGACACATTAACAAAGGTGGAACATTCAACCTGCTGTGTTCTAAAGATGTTTTATTCTTCTATAAAATGTTCCCACAACGTTCTGTGATAACAGCAACAACAGTATGTTCTCAATGCAACATCATTTTTAGAACCTCTGTAGAGAACTTTATCCTACCTTGAAAAAGAACGTTCTAGAAACCCCCCCAAAAATGTTCTGAAGATGTTTTGGTGGTGTTGCTGAGAGGACACATTAGAGAACGTTCTTCTGTAAAATGTTCTCACAATGTTCCATGATGATGAAGAAAGAATGTTCTCAAACTACATTCAAAAGATGTTGCAGAGGCCCCAGATGACAGAACGTTCTCTGTAAGATGTTCCTGTACTGTGATACACTAACAAAGGTGGAACGTTCAACCTAACTTTAAAAAGAAACTTCTAGCAACCAAAAAAAGGTGTTTTGGTGATGTTGCTGAAAGGACACATTAGAGAACGTTCTTCTATAAAACATTCACACGATGTTCCATGATAATGAAGAAAGAACGTTCTCAAACAACATTTAAAAGGTGTGCTACCCAAAATATTACTTTCTGTTCAAGTACTTGCAGTTTTAAAGGTTTATTCTACCCAAAATACTGCTTTCTGTCCGGATACTCATAGTCTTGAAAGGTTTATGTCATCCAAAACACTAGTTTCCATATCCAGTACGTAAAGTTTCAAAGGTTTGTGTTATCCAAAATACTACGGTTACGATTTTAAAGTTTTATTCCACTCAGTAAGTGCATTCTGTTCGAGTACTTCTGGTGTTAATAAAGGTTTATTCCACACAAAATAGTACTTTTCATCCATATATTTATAGTTTTGAAAGGTTTATTCTACCCAAATAGTCCAAGTTATGGTTTTAGAGAGTCGTTCCACCCAATTAGTACTTTCTGTCTGTCGAATAGAACTTGTCTAACGAACAAGTTGTGGTTTCAAAGGTTTATTCCACCCAAAATACAACTTCCTGTAGAAGTTTGTATCATTTAAAAGGTTTATTGCACCCAGTTAAGACTTCTCTTGCTAACAAGTCAGGGTTTTACAGGTTAAACTCTACATAGTTCTTCTTTTGCTGGTGTCTGTTGGATGAAATACCAGCTTCCTTTACGTTTGAATTCATGTTTTATGTTGAAATTGATATTTTTGAAGATGCAGTGGTGCAATAAAAGCAGATAAAACTACCACACACACACACAAGCCTGTGATTTTAATGGACAGGGAGACGTTCGGATAAGTCTTGCCCTTTAGGCCCCTTTGCCCCTGTTCATTACCTCCCTGCTCCAGCACCATCACCAGCCTCCACCTATCCGTCTCCCCTATCAGCTGCTCCCTGCTGCCGATGTTTGGAGAGGTCAGGGCTGTTTGTTTGCTCGGAGGCCCATCGTCTGATAGCATGTCGGACGCCGCCTCCCCCTCCAGCCTCATCTTAACCTGAGCCCTTATCAGCCGACTCCCCGGCAGCTCCAACCTTGTCTTCTAAAAGGAACACTTCCCCAGGAAATTATGGAGGGACTCATCTCTATCCGTCACGCTGGAAGCCTCGACACTGAGCAGCTTCAAGAAGATTCCAGGTTTTCCAGGTTCAAATCCATCACGTGACCTCGGAGCTCCATCTCCATGAGGAGGAGAGGTGGACGACAAAACGCCGGACAGGAGACCACAGTGGTTCCCGTTATAGCTTCAGTCTTCAAGTTAAAACAAACAGAGGTGGATATTCAGACACCCGCAACGCAAAAACAAAACGTTTTAACTCACATTGTTTGAACAATTTAGTGTTAATTTGCAATGTTTTCCTGTTTTGTTGAATTACAGAAATTAGCTTGTACAAATATAAGAAAAAATTATGTATTATTATTTTTAATTCACATCCAAAAATAACAAACCTTTAATTAATTCAACAGAAAGTAGTATTTGGGGTGGAATAAACCTTTAAAAATACAAGTACTTGAGCAGAAAGTAGTATTTTGGATGCAATAAACCTTTAAACCTATAAGTACTTGATTAGAAAGTAGTATTTGGAGTGGAGTAAACCTTTAAAACTACAAGTATTTGGACAGAAACTAATATTCTGAATGCAATGAACCTTTAAAATTAAAGTACTTGAACAGAAAGTAGTATTTTGGGTGGAACAAACCTTTAAAACCATGACTAGTTAATCAGAAAAGTACTATTTATGTGGAATGAACCTTTAAAAATACAAGTACTTGAGAAGAAAGTAGTATTTAAGATGCAATAAACCTTTAAACCTATAAGTATTTAAGCAGAAAGTAGTATTTGGAGTGGAGTAAACCTTTAAAACTACAAGCACTTGGATAGAACGTAGTATTTTAGATGCAATAAACCTTTAAAACTCAAAATACTTGAACAGAAAGTAGTATTTTGGGTGGAACAAACCTTTAAAACTATGACTTGTTAATAAGAAAAATACTATTTATGTGGAATGAACCTTTAAAAATACAAGTACTTGAGAAAAAAAGTAGTATTTAGAGTGGAGTAAAACTTGAAAACTACAAGTACTTGAACAGAAAAAATACTTTGTGTGGAATGAACCTTTAAAACCATAACTTGTTAATCAGAAAAGTACTATTTATGTGGAATCAGCCTTTAAAAATACAAGTATTTGAGCAGAAAGTAGTATTTGGAGTGGAGTAAACCCTTAAAAACAGAAGTACTTGGACAGAAAGTAATATTTTGGGTGGAACAAACTTTTAAAACATGAATTGTTAAGCAGAAAAGTAATATTAATGTGGAGTAAATCTTTAAAACCAAAAGCACTTGAACAGAAAGTAGTATTTATTTTAAATTAGAAAATATTATTTATGTGCAATAAACCTTTAAACCTACAAGTACTTGAGCAGAAAGTATTATTTGGAGTGGAGTAAACCTTTAAAACTACAAGTATTTGGACAAAAAGTAATATTTTGAATGTAATACACCTTCAAAATTAAAGTACTTGAACAGAAAGTAGTATTTTGGGTAGAATAAACCTTTAAACCTATAAGTATTTAAGCAGAAAGTACTATTTGGAGTGGAGTAAACCTTTAAAACTACAAGTATTTGGACAGAAAGTAGTATTTTAGATGCAATAAACCTTTAAAACTCAAAATACTTGAACAGAAAGTCGTATTTTAGGTGGAATGAACCTTTAAACTATAACCTGTTAATCAGAAAAGTACTATTTATGTGGAATGAACCTTTAAAAATACAAGTACTTGAGAAGAAAGTAGTATTTTGGGTAGAATAAACCTTTAAAACTCAAAGTACTTGGACAGAAAGTAGTATTGAAGATGCAAAAAAAACCTTTAAAACTACAAATACTTGAACACAAAGTAATACCTTGGGTGGAATGAACCTTAAAACCATACTTTGTTAATCAGAAAAGTACTATTTATGTGGAATCAGCCTTTAAAAATACAAGTATTTGAGCAGAAAGTAGTATTTTGAATGTAACACACCTTTAAAACTCAAAGTACTTGGACAGAAAGTAGTATTTTGTGTGGAATGAACCTTTAAACCATGACTTGTTAATCAGAAAAGTACTATTAATGTGGAGTAAATCTTTAAAATCACAAGCACTTGAACAGAAAGTAGTATTTTGGGTGAAACAAACCTTTAAAACTCTGCTGCAGACACATAATATTGACTAAAACAGCAGCATCAGCACTGAACGTGTTCAATTAATCGTTAATTAATTAAAATGCTCTAGCGTAGCGTCGTTAGCGCCACAGAGCGGAGGCTGGAACCAGAGCTGCTGCCCACTAAGGTAAGAAAACTCAGTGGTTCTGGTAAAACTGTGCTCGTTTACTCAACGTTTCCAAAGAATGAAAAATGACTCGCCGACACAAATCCTCCGTTTTGGTTTTTCACAAACCTCCCCGTGTGGCCACAGGAGGAAAAGTGTGATAAAATTACTCCCCCAACACTGGATCAAACCCAGCGGGGGGGGAGGGCAGCGCCAACCACCTGATTAAGCAACATGGAGGAAATGAGGGAGGCGAAGGGTCCATTTTCTGCAGGAGTGGGAAGGAAAACCTTGAAGAAAGAACCGGAGTGGGGGGTAGGGGGGTTGGTGTTCATGCATGTGTGTGTGTCGGGGAGGTGGAGGGGTTAAAGTCACAGATTTTAAATCAGTTCTTTGGCCTTTAACGGGGCAACAGAAGCCCAGTGTGAGCAGCAGAACAAAGAGGGCAGCAGTGGCCTCGACCAATTAACATTCCTGCAGCCTTTATGAGCCGCCTGGTCCCGCCCCTCCACTCACACCTCATAAAAGTCACAAACATCAATTCTTGCAAACCATAACTGTCATTATAATCCCATTAAAAACAACCCACTGAGCAATTTACAGTGAACACCGGGGCCACGTTTGCCAGCAGCGGGGAAGGATCGCCTCCGCCGGAGCACAAACCGGACTAAACAAGTGGGAAAGTTTATTGGGAGTAATTTGACAAAACATGACACGATAGCGATTCCATCCGAACTGAACGAGACAAAATGAGGTTACAACTCCCTTTCTGCCTCCTCCTTCACATTCGACGGGTCTTGGCAGCGCAGATGTTGCCGTTTATAAGCCGAATTAATCCATTTTTCATCCCCGAAGAGACGAAAAACGTCAAAACAAGATGACAAATAGACGCTGAAATGTCCTCCAGCGTTGGTTCTGTTTTGATTATCACCAAATCCAGCAGAAATATCAAGCTTTGTCTGGATTATGACGCAGCTCAAACCCAAAATAATGCAATAACAGCAATGGAAATGCTAATGGAAGATGCAATTTTTGTCAAAATATGTTAAAAGTCAGCCGTAATGAAAATATAAAGCATCCTAATACTTTAGATGTTGATCATTTAGATGTAGTAAGTCAAAGCTGTGAGCAACCACACTCATTTTTCACCTATTATGTCATAATTGTGACTTTCACCTCACAGTTTTGAGCTAAAATTACTTTTTTTCTTAAATTATACACAACATTTAATTCTTTTTCGTCTATGGTCACGCAGAGAATGAAGGACTTTACACGTCTTAATATATGCCTGTGGTAAAACGTATTAATTATTTCTATTTGGAGAAGAAAAAAGACGCCTCATGCTCTATTTTCTTGCTCTGTTGTGAAGTAACTCACTAACTCTCTTTATATTCACAATTAATTTAAAATGAGCTAACTGGAAGAGTCACCTGGACAGACAACAAACTGTCAAAAACACCTTTCTCTGGAATTATTAAGACGTTACCATTAAATTATAGTTATGAAAGGTTTCGCTTAGTTCAACCAGCAGGATGTCGTCGTTTCATACTTGGTGGAAGGAGAGAGGCTTCATTAATAAGGAAACAGACCAGTGTGATGCTCTGTGACCCTCCATGACCTCAGCTGCAACCAGCTTAAGGCTCATTGTAGAGACACTGACGCCCTCTAGTGGCTGACGGAGCTGCAGCAGTGTTGAAACTGAAGGTGGCTGTTCTCGCTGCACTGGGAGCCCTTTGTTTTCTATTCAATGGATAATTCATTTATTGCACTATATTGCCAAAAGTGCTGGGACTCCCCTCCAGGTAACTAAATTCAGGTGTTCCAATCACTTCCATGGCCACAGGTGTATAAAATCCACCCCCTAGGCATGAAAACTGCTTCTACAAATGTTAGTGAAAGAAGTCGCCCTCAGGAGCTCAGTGGATTCAAGCATGTTGCCACCTGTGCAATAAGTCCATTGGTGAAATTTCCTCAGTACTAGATATTCCACTGTCAACTGTTAGTGGTTTTATAACAAAGTGGAGTCACCAACTTCCTGCTGAGTCAGCAGCTACATACCTCCAGGCCTGGTGTGGCCTTAAGATCAGCCCCAGAACAGTGGTAGAGAGCTTCATTAATGGGTTTCCATGGCCCAGCAGCTGCATCCAAGCCTCACATCACCAAGGTCAATGCAAAGCGTTGATGCAGTGGTGTAAAGCACGCCGCCACTGGACTATAGAGCAGTGGAGACGAGTTCTCTGGAGGGACCAATCACACTTCTCTGTCTGGACATCCCATGGACCAGTCTGGGTTTGGAGGTTGCCAGGACAACGGTACTTCCTGACTGCATTGTGCCAAGTGTAAAGTTTGGTGGAGGGGGGGTTATGGTGTGGGGTTGTTCTTCAGGGGCTGGGCTTGGCCCCTTAGTTCCTGTGAAAGGAACTCTTAATGCTTCAGCAGACCAAGACATTCTGGACAATTTGATGCTCCCAACTTTGTGGGAACAGTTTGGGGATGGCTACTTCCTGTTCCAACATGGCTGCCACCAGAGCACAAAGCAAGGTCAGTAAAGACATGGATGATCCAGTCTGGTGTGGAGGAACTGGACTGGCCTGCTCAGAGTCCTGACCTCAACCTGATAGAACACCTTTGGGATGGATTAGAGTGGAGACTGAGAGCCAGGCCTTCTGGTCCAACGTCAGTGTCTGACCTCACAAATGCTCTTCTGGAAGATGGTCAAAGATTTCCATAAACACACTCCTAAACCTTGTGGAAAGCCTTCCCAGAAGAGTTGAGGCTGTTATATCTGCAAAGGGTGGAACAACTCCATATTAAACCCTACAGATTAGGAATGGGACGTCATTAAAGTTCATGTGTGTGTAAAGACAGACATCCCAATACTTTCGGTGATATAGTGTAGTTGAATATGCTTTCTGAATCGTCAAAGATGTAACATCAGTCTGTCTGCATTTTTATTACATTTATTGCCAATAAACATACAGTGCTAAGAAAAAAGTTTTTGCCCCCCTACATAAATCTCCTATTTTTGCACTTTTGTCACACTTGAATGTTTCAGATCATCAAACTAATTTCAACTAATTTTAAGACAAAGATAACCCAAGAAAACACGACATGCAGTTTGATCTCTTTCATCGAATGAAATATTTTTTTCCAGCTCATTTTGCTCTCTGTGAAAAAGTAAGTCACCCTCACCTTCCAGTCTACCAAATGGGTTCAGTTTCAGCAGATACACTCACACATGATTACTGCCAGGCTTGTTGGATCTAAACATCACAGGAACTGGGTCATTTTGGATTTAAATCAGTTTTTAATCATTTTTTAGTAGTAAACATGGAAGCTGCGGTGTACCAGGTGAGAAACTTTCCTCCATTTTAGCTTACTGCTAACAGGTAGCATCAGCAGCTTCATGCGGGCTAGCTAACATTTAGCTACTGACATGAAAGCAAGGTTAAGCTAAAGTTAAGTAATGAAAGACAATTCCTAGCTTCAGCTATTGGGAGCTAATGACAGTAAATAGATTGCTTGAGCTAACGCTAGTCAAGGACAGATGCTAGCTAGATTGTGTTAATGTTAGTTGGCGATAGACGCTAGCTAGATGAATTGATCGGTTGCGCTTTTGTTTTTTCTGATAAAAATAAAATGAAAACGGTTCTTCTTAATGTGTTTTATTTCAGGATTTTGTACATTTTGATTTACAGATATACTCTGAACATATAAACTGTCCAAACGGATTCAATACTGTTTGTGAAGGATCATTTAAATGGAGTTCTTTGTGGACATCATTGAAGTTGGATCTCACCTGATTTTGTCTAGGGTAGTGGATTTTACTCAACTAAAAAAGAAGAGCCCCGATCGGTCTGCAGTTTTGTTGAAGATGGAGTGGTGGAATATTTCCTTTGCTCTACAGGAGATAGCAGAAAGAGCGGCCTGGTCGGGTCATTCAACCTGTGCTAGGAGAGTCCTGATGTGACATTTCACCAAAGTGTTGGAAGATTGAGACGTTTCCTCAACTGACCCAATTATTCAAAGGATTAACGCAAGATCGAATAGGAGTCGGGACTGTTCTACTCCCCCTGTTTTAAGGAGAATTCTTACTGGATTATGGAGACTTTGTTCGGGGTTTTTCACTTCCTTTAAGAGATTCAGATCAGGTCAGGACCGGACGTGGCAGCTAAGGCTAGGCTATCTGCCCTCTTCCTTCTGAATCACACTATTAGGAGATCTATTTAGAAAAGCTCAGGTCAGGAACATTAACCTAATGAATCAACCTTGTTCATAATTCTGAATGTACTTGTATATTTAATCAGGAGCTGTTGCTATGCCCAGGCTATTAGTTATTAGTATGAATCTTTGAATTAATTACCCAAAGTTCATGGATTTCTCATGGTAGTGAAAGGATAAGCAATTGTGTGCATCGGATCACTGATGGCTCTTAAAGGTTGTTCTAGTCACAGATTAATCACAGGATAACAAACGCATTGAAGGTGTGGAGGTGGATCAGAGAGTCAGAGGAGACTCTGTAGAAGGACAGAGTTCCAGCAGGACAGTCCACATAAACTGAGACTCTGTGAGAAACTGAAGAGGACCTGATGGATGTTTCTCTCTTATTGTCTCTGATAGAGTAACCATGACGATCAGAGCAGATCAGACTCCAGGACTGATCATTATATCCAAACACACAGTCACCACTGTCTCCTTTCCTTCTGATTCCTCTGTAACTCACTGATATTTGAACCTTTCCTCTCCACTCGACCTCCCAGTAACAGCGACCAGTCACACCAGTTCTGCACAACAGCTGCCACCAGTAGTCAAACCTGTCTGGATGATCAGGATACGACTGATCCTCCTCCACACGTGTCACCTTCCTGTTGTTGTCAGACAGTTTGAGGTATTTATTTACTGTGTTTGTGTCGACTGTGAGTTGACAGGAATCTGATGGAGAGAACAAACAACACAGCTGCAGTTATTGATGGGTCATGTGATCAGTGTTAAAGCTTTGATGATGAGCTCAGAGATGTGACAGTTTGAAGATGGTTGAATGTGCTGCTTTGTTTCCATCAGTCCATTAAAACACACTTACACTTCCTCAGACCTGGTGTCAACCATGGGACTCCAGCAGGCGTCACCCTGAAAGGAGGAGGACGGTCAGAGCAGCAGCCACTCTTTCAGCAGCACACATGGACGTTACATGGCTCTCACACTGTTACACACTGATAAAGGAGCAGTCCAACATGGACACACATACACCTGGATGTCCGTGTGTCTGTACCTGAGAGTGTCCAGTCTGCAGTGTGGATCCTCCAGTGCAGCCCTCAGCAGCTTCTCTCCTGAGTGTCCTGGATGGTTGTAGCTCAGGTCCAGCTCTCTCACATTTGAGGCCTTGGAGCTCAGAGCTGAGACCAGAGAAGCACAGCCTTCCTCTGTGATCAGACAGCCTGACAGCCTGCACACACAAAACAACACAACCCTGACTGACAACACTTGGCTGGATGTTTCTCACTCTTTCTTCTCTTCTTTGTCTCTCAGCTACATTTTGCTGCACATTCCATTCGTCTGAAGCAAATGAAGGATCTGAACAATGATTAGTGGGATGTAATAATCCAACAACAAAACAGACAATGGACAGTCCTCTCAGAGGTTGATTGTGGGAGTCTACAAAGTCCTGCTGAAGTTCAGTAAAAGGTCATTTAAAGAATGACATGAGCAGAAATGATTGTACACAGGTTAGCTGTTTATCCACTGATATGAATCAGATGAGTTTCGAAGTGTGAATCCTGACCTGAGAGTTTCCAGTTTACAGTGTGGACTCTCCAGTCCAGCAGAAAGACTCTTCACTCCTGAATCCTGCAGGTTGTTGTTAGTCAGGTCCAGCTCTGTCACACTGGAGGACTGGGAGCTGAGGACCGAGGACAGAGCTTCACAGCTTCTCTCTGACAGATTACAGCCACTCAGTCTGAAGAGACAAGAACCACATGATCCTGATAAAACAGCACAATAATGTAAAAGTACATTCAGTCTCCAACTGTGTACTTACACAACTTTGTTGGAGGCTTTGACCACTGGCAGCAGCCTCAGAAGAGCCTTCTCTGAAGAAGAGTATTTCTTCAGGTCAAACACGTCCAGATCTTGTCCTGATGACAGTAAGATGAAGCCCAGAGCTGACCACTGAGCAGGAGACAGTTCATCTGTGGACAGACGTCCTGATCTCAGGGACTGTTGGATCTCCTCCACCAGAGAAACATCCTTCAGTTCATTCAGACAGTGGAACAGGTTGATGCTTCTCTCTGCAGACACATTCTCACTGATCTTCTTCTTGATGTACTCCACTGCTTCCTGATTGGTCTGTGAGCTACTTCCTGTCTGTGTCAGCAGGCCTCGTAGGAGATTGTGATTGGTTGGCAGAGACAGACCCAGGAGGAAGCGCAGGAACAGGTCCAGGTGTCCGTTTGGACTCTGTAAGGCCTCGTCCACAGCTCTCTCGTAGAAATGTACAGAATTGCTTCGGGACAGTTGAGACCTGGATGTTGTTTGTTGTTGTTTTTCCAGAAGGTTGATTCCAGAGTTGATGAAGGTCTGATGGACATGAAGAGCAGCCAGAAACTCCTGAACGCTCAGATGGACGAAGCAGAACACCTTGTCCTGGTACAGTCCTCTCTCCTCTTTAAAGATCTGTGTGAACACTCCTGAGTACACTGAGGCTGCTCTCATGTTGATGCCACACTCTGTCAGGTCGGACTCATAGAAGATCAGGTTTCCTTTCTGCAGCTGATTAAAAGCCAGTTTTCCCAGAGACTCAATCATCCTCCTGCTGTCTGGACTCCAATGTGGATCTGTCTCAGCTCCTCCATCATACTTGACCTTCTTGACTTTGGCCTGAACCACCAGGTAGTGGATGTACATCTCAGTCAGGGTGCTGGGCAGCTCTCCTCCCTCTCTGCTTCCCAGCAGCTCCTCCACAACTGTAGCAGTGATCCAGCAGAACACTGGGATGTGGCACATGATGTGGAGGCTTCGTGATGTCTTCACGTGGGAGATGATCCTGCTGGCCTGCTTCTTATGTCTGGATCTCTTCCTGAAGTACTCCTCCTTCTGTGGGTCGCTGAACCCTCTGACCTCCGTCACCATGTCCACACAGTCAGGAGGGATCTGATTGGCTGCTGCAGGTCGTGTGGTTATCCAGAGGCCAGCAGAGGGAAGCAGCTTCCCCCTGATCAGGTTTGTCAGCAGCACATCCACTGAGGTGGACTCTGTCACATCAGTCAGGACCTCATTGTTGTGGAAGTCCAGAGGAAGGCGACATTCATCCAGACCATCAAAGATGAACACAACCTGGAATAATTCAAAGCTGCAGATTCCTGCTTCTTTGGTTTCTGTGAAGAAGTGATGAACAAGTTCCACCAAGCTGAACTTTCTCTCTTTCAGCACATTCAGCTCTCTGAAGGTCAGTGGGAACATGAAGTGGATGTCCTGGTTGGTTTTGTCTTCAGCCCAGTCCAGAGTGAACTTCTGTGTTAACACTGTCTTCCCGATGCCAGCCACTCCCTTTGTCATCACTCTTCTGATTGGTCCATCTCTTCCAGGTGAGCCTTTAAAGATGTCTTCTGGTCTGATGCTTGTTTCTGCTCTGTCTGCTTTCCTGGAAGCTGCTTCAATCTGTCTGACCTCATGTTCTTCATTGACCTCTGCAGTCCCTCCCTCTGTGATGTACAGCTCTGTGTAGATGTCATTCAGGAGGGTCGGCTGTCCTGCTTTAGCGATGCCCTCAAACACACTCTGGAACTTCTTCTTCAGAGTACATTTAAGTTTACGTCCACAAACTGCAGGAAGTTCTGAATGAGACACAACAGTTAAGACCACTATATTAATGAACAGTGAACAGTTTATTCTCCTACAGAATGAGTGTGTGAATATATTCTGAGATGTTAGTAAATGTTCTGTTGATCAGCAGCTTCAGTCTCTACACAAATCCTCTTACTGCTCTGCAGACAGTCAGCCAGCTTCTCCTGCTTCATCCTCCTCAGGAACAACACTGTGATCTGCTGGAACATCTCTCTGCTGCTCCTCTGCTCTTCATCCTCACCCTCCAGCTCCTCCTCATCCTCCCTCTGACTCCCTGAGCATTCTGGGTAATCTGGACTCACAACCTTCTGAATCTTCTTCAGTTCTTTCTTCACAAAAGTCACCATGTTGTCCTCCAGCAGCTGGAACAGAGAAATGTATGAATGAGTCCATCAGAGTGAAACCATGGAGCCAAACATCAGATCCATGCTGGACACACTGACAGTCCACTGGTCTACAAAGAGCAGCATGGAGACCAGTGTGAACACAACACATGGAGAAGTAGTTGTTGTCCATGAACACACCATGAATATGGAGTCCAGGTGATGCTGCTGGACAGACGGAGCTGTGGGAACCTCTGAGTTCTGCTGCTCCACTCTGTGGACAAACATCAACAGTTAAGTTTCTGCACCAAGTGAGTCAGTCGTGTCATTCAAGAATCTCCATCTGATGATTTCTGTTGGTGTCAATAGTTCATGTTCTGTCTCCATCCAGCTCCAACTATGAGGAGAAGAAGATCATAAAAACTGGACTTTTAGACCAACAGAGACACTGAGACAGTTTTAGAGAATTAACTTTCTGAGACGTGCAGCAACGTGTTTCCTGAATTCGGCTTACAATTATGCATACTAAACAAATTTTAAGTATTCTGAAACCTTAATTAATACCACTATCTGAAATAACACAGACTGATCCAGTTAATATAAAGTTGGAACAACTAACAGAACAATTTATACAACAGTCTGGAGAAGATGGAACACATGTTAAATGTCCAATATTAAAGTTTAATTACATGTGAATAAAATACATCAGTAAAGTCATGGAGGAGAATATTTCACAGTTTACTTCTCTGCAGCAGGAGGTTGATGTTCTTTAAAGTCAATGGGGGGACCCATCGACTGGTCGCTCTTGAAGGACACACAGCTGGGTCCAGGTCCAGGTCCAGGTCCAGAGGAGTCTGATCTCTCATCGATTCTGGTATGTAATGAGGAAGACCACTAGTCAGGTAAAATTTCACTTTTAATCCTTTGAGACAAACATAAACCTGAACAGACTGATTTAATGTTGGTATAAATTTGGAACAATTAAAACAGTCAGTTCAGATATTTTAGGACTTACTTCTTCACAGCAGGAGGTTGATGTTCTTTAAAATCAATGAAGCGACCATTTGACCAGTCGCTCCTTAAGGACACACAGCTGGGTCCGAGTCCAGGTCCAGGTCCAGGTCCAGGTCCAGGTCCAGGTCCAGGTCCAGGTTGATTCCTGTCAATAATAATGCAGCAGTGATGTGATGCTGAGCTCTGACATGCACTAGAGTCCTGGACAGGTAGAGATGCTGGTCTCACCTCTGAGCTTTGCTCTGCTTCTCCTGGTCCCCACACAGAGAGCTTTTAGAGGGAGGGACTCCCTCCTCTCTGTCCTCACACTGATCCATGCTGCTCAACTCACAGCAGCTCACACACACTTTCTAGCTTCACCTGCAGAGGAAACAAACATCATTGATCCACTGGAATCCTCCTGAACAACATCAGCCGCTGCATTTCTACTATCAGTCCAGCAGATGGAGGCATGGAGCTGCAGTGGAGAGCAGAGAAACCGAAAGTAAAAAAAGACACGAGGCAGTTTATATTCTGGAGAAATGAAGAAACATCAGCTGCTGATCAAACTGACTGAATGCAGATAATTAATAACCAAATATAAATACTGATTGACTGCAGATGATCAATAACCTAACAATCACATTGATCGATGTTTAAACAGCAGGGATCCAAAGTTTGTGGTGAAATAAGAAGTGAACATGTTGTAGAAACATGACAGAGCAGAAACAAACAGCAGCATCACTGAAGTTAAAGCAGGAAACAAAGCAGACTCACAGTTTATTCACTGACCTGAAGGAGAAGAAGGAAGTCTCCAGTCGACTCCGACGCTCAGACATGTGAGACAGGACTCCACCTATGATGAAGCAGCAGCAGAGTTTCACAATAAGAGCACATTTTACAGGCTGATTCTGACTGATTTCATTTCAACATACAACCATTTTAATATGACTGAAAACATCCAGCAGAACTCCTACAAACTCTCTGTGGATCATTAAACCAGAAAGTTTCATCAGGCTTACCTTTCCCTTTAAAATCACATTTCCAGTCATTTTGAAACTCTCCTTGACAGCCAACAGAAAGAGCTTGATGTTCAGTATTACTACCTTATTGGATCATCCTACTGGACAAATGCAAACTGAGATTGTGTGATAGTTCTGCATGAACATTCATAAATCCATTTGAGCATACATTCCTCCCACATAGTTGGTGAAGAATTTACCTCTCTCATTGCTGATCATGACTCCATCAAATGATTTAGTCACTGTTTTCTTACAAGTTTGAAAATTACAATATGAAATTATCATTACACATATAACATTTGACAACATACAGCTTGCTTTTTAATTGGACTGAAACACTGTGTCTCAACAAGGTGCTGGAGTGGAAGCCGTTACCTGATCCCCAGACTGTTTCAGAACACAGTTACATGGGACCATAAGAGATTATTCAAACATAGAGAAGTTATCTGAGGGATTTATGCCTCTCCTCTGTGGAACATGGACAGTTTAGACAGTAGTCATAATTTAAAGCCACTGTTGTTTCCAACCAGTCTGTTGTCTGTTTTAATATAGCCTGTAAAGCAGAAAATCAAGATTTAACAATTCACTTACTAAATGACACTCAGACAAAAAGGTACCAGGAATAATGGGAGCAGGGCAAGGGCGACACCAACAGGCAAGGCAGGGAATGACAGAGACCAGAACTACTACCACACAGGCTTTACAGGACTAGAAATATATACAGAGCAAACTAACCACAATCAAGTATAACAGGGCAAGGAAAGTTATCAAGAGCGGAATACAGACTTTACAACCGTGCACCTAAATCAGACAACAAAAGTCAAACTACTAGGGTTAGGGTTTCATGATGTGGATGCAGGAATCCAGGAAGCATGTCTTGGGTGGATCAGCGTGCTCAGAGAATGGGTATGATGAACCTGGATCCAGGCAGGAGTGGAATGCTGACAGTGTGGAATCAGGATAACCAGACAGGGAGTGGCAAAGAGGACTGGACAAGAGAAAGCAGGGTTAACTAGAGCAAAGCAACAGAACAATACTGAACTGAGCTGAGCTGTCCTGAGTGACTGGTTGTAGTACAACAGTCTGGGGTCGAGTTGTAGACAGAGCCCTTCTTTTACAGCAGGTAGACAATGTAGAACAGGTGAGCCACTCCCCGTCACAGGTGTCTACGTTCAGCTGATTATCCAATCACCTGCATGAGGTAATCACACAGTCACAGGGATTGCTGCCAGCAAAGCAGAGGAGGTGGAGAGCACGACACATGAATCCATCTGAGCAGACATTTTCCCTACAGTTATATTTGGTGGAGAATGTGGGCATACATTTAAACTGATGTGAACGAAAATACAGTTGTCTGTAATAGAGGACAACACCAGAACCTGAATCTCATCTTTGTGATTTTTCTCCGATGCTACAATCCCACAATGATCAGGTATTTGAAGTACCTGAAGTTTCTTGCAGCCACAGGATCTGGACTCTAACTTACACAAACATTTATTCACACCTGAGCCTACTTCCACCCAACACCCCAGCTAGATCAGAGATACATATGATTTCGTAGAAATCATCAGATGCACAACAAATCAGTTTTCTCAACACAACAGTTTTCTTCAGGCCGTCCGACACCACAAACAAATCCCTACAAACAAAAGTTTATTTCAAACCCACGGACACACACGCTCTACTCCATAAATCTAGCTCTCATCCAAAACACACATTCAAAGGACTCATCAAATCCCAAATCATCTGCTTTTTCTGAATTTGCTCCAACATTTCATATTTCCACACCACCACCAAAATCCCTTTCCAAAGTCTCCGGTCCAGAGGTTATTCAAAACATTTCCTCCGTTCTATCAAAAACAC
Source organism: Dascyllus trimaculatus (assembly GCA_024666655.1). Classification (NCBI taxonomy): domain Eukaryota; kingdom Metazoa; phylum Chordata; class Actinopteri; family Pomacentridae; genus Dascyllus; species Dascyllus trimaculatus. The sequence continues at coordinate 1,161,602 of CM045459.1, read as the reverse complement.
CACCCTTGCCTCTCTTGCTCCCACTTGCTCATCATTCCCTCCTCCACCCCAGGTCCCTACTTCAGAGCCGCCTCCACTCCCTCTCCGTCACCCTAACCACCTAAAACTTAAATCCCATCCTAATCCTAACCATCCCCCATCTCCCAATTCCTAATCTTAACCACAACCCTCTCCCTGTCCCTAACCTTAACCATATCCCACCCACATACCTAATCCTGACCAATTCCCACCAACCACGTCTAATCCTAACCATTCCCTGCTCCCTATTCCTAACCTTAACCACCCTGCAGCCCTCATACTTAACCTTAACCAGCCCCCACCCCCTGTGCCTAACCCGAATCCCAGCTCTACCCCCTACCCGAACCTGGGTTTGCATCCCAATCCCCTGGGGAGTGGGTACGGCTCAACCAACACCCACACATAGGCACCAAACACACACCCCACCATCTCCTCCCCACCACCACACCTCTTACCTTTTGAGTCCACTTATTCACGCCAAATCACAGGCCTTCATTTGACTATTAAACAACGTCTTTCCATAGTACAGTCTACACACCCAGCTTTCCATAATCACAGCTTTCCATAATCACAAAGTCATCTCATCATCATCAGGAAGAACAAAAGCCTACATTCAATTCTCACCAGATCCAGATTTTCAGAACATAGACAAGTACAACAACTCCAACACAGTCATCATTAGAAGAACAGAAAATTCATCCATGATCCACACACTGGTAAATCCTTTCCCACTCTTGGCTCCCTCTCTATCACCATCATAACATGCACACTTGGTCACAAACACTACATAGGAGAATCCAAAAACTCTATACATGCCCATTTATCCCAGCACCTTTGTAACATTGGGAAGGGTCGACTTGGCATCCCCTTAGTCACACATTTCCAAACTCATTCTATCACCCACCTCATTATTACTGACCTTGAAAATAATGATCACCGGTCTCTTGGGCAGAGAAGGAGGGTGGAGAGGATTTGGGTCCACAGGCTGGGGACGACCACACCGCCAAGTGGTCTTAATGATGTCTGACCATGGGCTGAAGGGTACCAATGCTCCTGACGGGGTATCCTCAGCCTGAACCTGCACATCCGGGCAGGCCGCACTCCTTTCTGCACCAACTCTGCCTGGGGACTCAATCCTGTTCCCTACAACTATCTCAACCATCTCCATAATTAATTTTTCAGTTCAATAGGCCTGTGCTAACATCAAATTTAAACCCAAACCCTAACCCTAACTCTATCAATATTCACCACTTTTAAAAATAAATTTGTCAAATTGAAAGATGTGGGGCATTAGGTGAACTGAGGTAAAATGGCCCTCGTATATAGAAAAAGTCAATATCACAGTACAGCCTGTTGCAAAGACATTGTTGTGTAGTATTTTGAAGAAAAAGTAACAGAATTGTATGTTTTAAAAAATGTCATCATATAGCATGTTGTTAAAAAATATCAAAGAACAATATGTTGTATAAATCTCACAACAAAGTAAAATGTAAGGTAAATATCTTAATGGCAATGTCACAGTATTGTATGTTGTTAAAAATATACTGATCAGGTTGTTGTAAAAAGTGCTGCTATAGTATTACATGGGCTGAAAAATCTCACTATAAACATTATTGTAAAGTTAGTGGTAAAAAAAACTAATTAGTCTGAGTTAAAAATCTGACTGAACATGTCACAGCATACTATGCTGTCAACACATACATTATGTATGTATATGTATGTACAAAAACCTCACAGTGGAACATGTTGTAAAAAATACTACAGTTTAGCAAACTGTAAAAACACCATAGTACTGTATGCCAACAACTAAACAAACAATTTCATAGTAAAATGTAAAAAAAACATGCCAGAGTGTTTTAAAGATGTTACTAACAATAGAAACTATTGTAAGAATAGTGGATACTGTGTCATAAAAAACTGTTCTAGTCCAATATGTTTTAAGAACTGTCAGTAGATTATGTTGTAAAATCAGGTCAGTTTGCTCAAAGGTCCAACAGTGGCCTCATTGGGATTTGATCCTCTGACCTTCTGATCAGTTGTCCAGAGACTAAAGCGTGGTCCCACCACTGCCCCCCTATAAATGAATGATGGAGTTCCTCAGGGTTCGATTTTAGGTCCAACACTTTTTAATCTGTATACATCGATCAGCCCCAACATCATGACCACTGACAGGTGAAGTGAATGACATTGATCATATTGGTACTATGTGGTGTTCTGATGGAAAACCTTGATCAGACTTAGACCCCTAAATAAACATTGCCCCAAAACAAGCACACTCCCTCATGCAAATGGAAATCCCAAATGTCACTGGCCTACCCCCGCAAGAAAATGCACCCCACCACATGGCAACAACATCAACCAATCAGGAACATGTGGAGGAACATGACAATGGTCCAACATGTTGACTTGACCTCCACACTTCCCAGAGCACATTCTGATCAAGCGTTTTATGAATAAAGTATGATGGATTGGTTAAAAAATATTGTTGTGTCGTGAAAAAACCTTGTGAATGTTCAAAGTAAAAAAACCCAGGGAACAATTTGCTGGTCGTTGATCAGTTTATTATTTATTGTTTACAAAGTGGAAAATAATGAAGTTCATCAGGATTCTCAAACCAAAAACACAAGTGCAACAGATTTTTGAACGGAACAGAAAAATGAGGAATTGATTCCATTGATTAGTTCTATATAATTCTGTAAAAGTTCATCTTTGTTACATTTTCATACAAGTTAAGAAATATTACTTTCTTTACAAAGACAAAAGCTTCCACCACATGAAAAAGACATTTTCTCAGAAGAACATGAAGTCTTTTTCTCTGACCACTGTTCATGGATACTAAAGATCTCTAATAAATATTAAGGTTTGTTGTAAATAAACATCAGTATTATGTGTTTAAAATGTCACAGTATGTCATGTTTTTAGGAAAAATACATTAACAGGTCAGGATGCCATTAATATTTTACTACAGACATCATGTTACAGTATCTGACTAAAACCTGACGGTAAAGTTTGTGGTAAAGTAATGTCATACTTTAATGTTTGGTTCAAATCTGGAATCTGAACTATGTTTCTGAGTGACAGAGACATGTAGAGACTGAACTATCTGTTCAAACTGTTTCTCTACCAGGAGGAGACTCTGGATACTGAACTCAACACAGAAACACTGAGCAACCAGACCACCAGAGCCCAAATCCAGGATACAGAGGTTGAGTGAATGTGGTGTTGAAGGTGTGGAGGTGGATCAGAGAGTCAGAGGAGACTCTGTAGAAGGACAGAGTTCCAGCAGGACAGTCCACATAAACTGAGACTCTGTCAGAGACTGAAGAGGACCTGATGGGTGTTTCTCTGTTATTGTGTCTGACAGAATAACCATCACGATCAGAGCAGATCAGACTCCAGGACTGATCATTAAATCCAAACCAACCTTCATCACTGCCTCCTTTCCTTCTGATTCCTCTGTAACTCACTGATATATCAACATCTCCTCTCCACTCCACCTCCCAGTAACAGCGACCAGTGAGACCAGTTTTACACAGCATCTGATAACAGGAGAACCTGTCTGGATGATCAGGATACGACTGATCCTCCCACACACATGTCACCTTCCTGTTGTTGTCAGACAGTTTGAGGTTTCTGTTTACTGTGTTTGTGTCGACTGTGAGTTGACAGGAATCTGAAGGAGAAAACAAACAACACAGCTGCAGTTATTGATGGGTCATGTGATCAGTATTAAAGCTTTGATGATGAGCTCAGAGATGTGACAGTTTGAAGATGGTTGAATGTGCTGCTTTGTTTCCATCAGTCCATTAAAACACACTTACACTTCCTCAGACCTGGTGTCAACCATGGGACTCCAGCAGGCGTCACCCTGAAAGGAGGAGGACGGTCAGAGCAGCAGCCACTCTTTCAGCAGCACACATGGACGTTACATGGCTCTCACACTGTTACACACTGATAAAGGAGCAGTCCAACATGGACACACATACACCTGGATGTCCGTGTGTCTGTACCTGAGAGTGTCCAGTCTGCAGTGTGGATCCTCCAGTGCAGCCCTCAGCAGCTTCTCTCCTGAGTGTCCTGGATGGTTGTAGCTCAGGTCCAGCTCTCTCACATTTGAGGCCTTGGAGCTCAGAGCTGAGACCAGAGAAGCACAGCCTTCCTCTGTGATCAGACAGCCTGACAGCCTGCACACACAAAACAACACAACCCTGACTGACAACACTTGGCTGGATGTTTCTCACTCTTTCTTCTCTTCTTTGTCTTTCAGCTACATTTTGTTGCACAAATGAAGCAAATGAAGGATCTGAACAATGATTAGTGGGATGTAATAATCCAACAACAAAACAGACAATGGACAGTCCTCTCAGAGGTCGATTGTTGGAGTCCACAAAGTCCTGCTGAAGTTCAGGAAAAGGTCATTTGATGAATGACATGAGCAGAAATGATTGTACACAGGTTAGCTGTTTATCCACTGATATGAATCAGATGAGTTTCCAAGTGTGAATCCTGACCTGAGAGTTTCCAGTTTACAGTGTGGACTCTCCAGTCCAGCAGAAAGACTCTTCACTCCTGAATCCTGCAGGTTGTTGTTAGTCAGGTCCAGCTCTGTCACACTGGAGGACTGGGAGCTGAGGACTGAGGACAGAGCTTCACAGCTTCTCTCTGACAGATTACAGCCACTCAGTCTGAAGAGACAAGAACCACATGATCCTGATGAAACAGCACAATAATGTAAAAGTACATTCAGTCTCCAACTGTGTACTTACACAACTTTGTTGGAGGCTTTGACCACTGGCAGCAGCCTCAGAAGAGCCTCCTCTGAAGTAGAGTATTTCTTCAGGTCAAACACGTTCAGATCTTGTCCTGATGACAGTAAAATGAAGCCCAGAGCTGACCACTGAGCAGGAGACAGTTCATCTGTGGACAGACGTCCTGATCTCAGGGACTGTTGGATCTCCTCCACCAGAGAAACATCCTTCAGTTCATTCAGACAGTGGAACAGATTGATGCTTCTCTCTGCAGACACATTCTTACTGATCTTCTTCTTGATGTACTCCACTGTTTCCTGATTGGTCTGTGAGCTGCTGGCTGACTTCATCAGCAGATCCTGTAGTTTATCCTGATTGGTCGGCAGTGACAGACCCAGGAGGAAGCGCAGGAACAAGTCCAGATGTCCGTTTGGACTCTGTAAGGACTTGTCAATAGAAATCCTGTGGATCTTTGTTGAACATGTTTTGCTTAAAAGCAGTCGAATGTTCTGCCGTGACAGTTTTGGTGAAAGCATCACATTTTTGTTCTTGTTAATGAGCGACATTCTCACATAAACAGCAGCCAGAAACTCCTGAACAGTGAGATGAACAAAGCTGAAGATCTTGACTTTCCCTTTCCGTCCACGCTCTGCTTTGAAGATCTCTGTAAACACTCCTGAGCACACAGAGGCTTCACTCACGTCGATGCCACTTTCTGTCAGATCTCTCTCATAGAAGATCAGGTTGCCCTTTTCCAGCTGTTCAAAAGCCAGTTTTGCTAATGACTTAATGTACTTAATGCACTTCTCTGGGCCGTACTTTTCTTTTGTGTGGTCAATCTGAACCATCAGAAACTCTGTGTACATCTCAGTCAGGGTGCTGGGCAGCTCTCCTCCCTCTCTGCTTCCCAGCAGCTCCTCCACAACTGTAGCAGTGATCCAGCAGAACACTGGGATGTGGCACATGATGTGGAGGCTTCGTGATGCCTTCATGTGGGAGATGATCCTGCTGGCCTGCTCCTCATCTCTGGATCTCTTCCTGAAGTACTCCTCCTTCTGTGGGTCGGTGAACCCTCTGACTTCTGTTGTAGTGTTGACAAAGTGTCGAGGGATCTGATTGGCTGCTGCAGGTCGTGTGGTTATCCAGAGGCGAGCCGAGCGCAGCAGTTTTCCACTGATAAGTTCCCTCAGCAGGACTTCTGTTTCACTTGACTTTCTTACGTCGATGGGGCGAATATGATCAACATGAAGGTCCAGATGAAGGCGACTCTCGTCCAGTCCGTCAAACACAAACAGCAGTTTAAATCTACTCTTGTCGTAGTTGCTGTTTCCGGATGACTGCAGAGCTGTAAAGATGCAGTTCAGAGCCTCCTCTGTGATGCCTACAGTTTCTGGGATACAGGAATGAATGAGTTCTGCCAAACTAAACTTTTGTCCCTGCAGTGAATTCAGGTCACGGAAAGTGAATGGGAAAATAAGATGCACATCTTGATTGGTTCGTTTTTCAGCCCAGTCCAACACAAACTTTTGAACCAGGAAGGTTTTTCCAATCCCTGCAATTCCATTGGTCAGCACTGTTCTGATGGGTCTGTATTGTCCTAAAGGATGCTTAAAAATGTCTCTGGGTTTAATCTGTGTCTCTGTGTCTGCCGGCTTCCACACCTTCTCAATCTGTCGGACCTCATGCTGTGTGTTAACGTGCACGTCCCAGCCAGCTGTGATGTACAGGTCTGTGTAGATATCAACCAGACGCTGTTCATCTGATGCCCACCCCTCTGGTGCACACAGAAACTTGTCCTGGAAGGTTGACTGGAGCATCTGTTGGTAATATGTGATGGGATGTGGTTCTGGTACCAGAACGGTCACATCTATGTCAAACATGAAGAGAACGGTGGAAAAGTGTGAGGTCTACAGAAACCTGTGTTTTAGTTAGAAACAGTAAACACAAGGTTCTCATGTTATTTAAATGCTTAACTTTGAGTTGATCATCTTGATGTTCTGTTGATTTAAATGATTCTTTCTAACCAGTTGTATTGAACTGCACAGTACAGAGGTTTCTTAAAAACAGGATATTACTAACGGACTACACTCAGTCTGTTTTGGCAAAGAGCTCCTCCTGACCTCTAAACATAACCAAGCAACTTACCAAGAGCCCTGATCATTCAGAGGAAAGCTGCCATTAACAAACTGACTGAAAGGGCAACTCAGCTAAAGGGCTACTCAGATGGGTTAACTATCAGACAAAACAGGATCGACATTTGGATGGAGGCAGTCAGAAGCTAGGCGAGTTTCCTTGACTCCAATTTAAGCTGTTTTTGGAGTCCCTGTGTGGACAAGACCCTTTAGACAATAGAACCTAAAAACGGAGAGCGGGACCAGTAGGTCTGTTCTGGGCTCACCGGGGCCTTTATCAAAGTACCGTAAATTCCGGACTACAGAGCGCACCTGATTAAAAGCCGCATGCTCAAATTTTAGAAAGAAAATCAATTTTATAATTGTACAAGCCGCACCGAATTTTAAGCCGCAGGCTTAAACAGCCATAAAAATGAACTAATTCACGTCCATTTCTTACATTTAAACAAATAAAACACTGTGTTATTCTTGTTAAGCATTGTTCTGATATTTACATAGAAAGATATTACAGGTGAGGATTTTTTAATTTTTTAAATTTAATCCGCTTAGTAACAAACAAATACATTGCAAACCTACGTACATATTGTACATGCTTTTTTTCCTAACGGTGCGTGTCACGCGGCTACCCTGAAATATAGCCTACGTTTGTATCGGAACACACAACGACGTTGTACGCTATGGGTTGCTGATGCTTTTTTACTCAACAGTGCATGAACGGTATTCCAGTTTCTTCTAATAACTCATAACTTAATAACTTATAACATATACCACATAGCGAATCCTACCAGAAAAAGTCACTCATCGCCTTCTTCATCTTCCTCCTGCGCACTAAAACCATCAAAGTCCTCTAATTCAGTGTCCGAATTAAACAGCCTAAAGATCTCCTCACTCACTACAGTCTCCTCGTTTTCGATGTCACTTGAGTGCACGCCGTCTTCTTCATCATGCAGCAGTCCAGCCTTTCGGAACCCGTTGGTGATGGTTGATGTTTTGACACGGCTCCACGCATTTAGGATCCACTGGCAGACTTGAGTTAAAGATGCTCTTCGCATGCGCCGCTTGTCATCGAAGTCTCCCACTCTTCGCGCATTGCCACTTTCAATGCCCGGTTAACGCTGATGTCCAGTGGCTGTAGATACTTAGTGGTACCCTCAGGAATCACAGCTGGAGTTGAGTTTGTGCTCTTGATGGCAGCTTTCACTGAATCTGTTACATGGGCCCTCATGCTGTCCATAACCAGCAATGCTTTTTTTCTGTGAAAAAAGCCTCCTGGTCGCTTTGAGTAGCACTCTCTGAGCCAATCCTTCATCACGCTCTCCGTCATCCAACCTTTCTCATTGACTTTCACCACGATTTCCTTTGGGAATTTTTCCTTTGGCATTTTCAGCCGCTTAAAAATCACCATCGGTGGAAGCTTTAGTCCCGATGCTGCGCAGCTCAGAACACAGGTAGAATGTGTTCTCTCGTGGCCGCTTGTTTTCAGTGTGACAGAGGAGTCACCTTTTTTATTTACAGTCCGACTGAAAGGCAGGTCAAACGTCAGAGGGACTTCATCCATATTTATTATTTCATCTGGCCCGATGGAGTTCTCCGCTATCTTTGTGTGGAGTGAATGTGCGGAATGAATTAAGTTTCTCCTCATAGTCGGGAGGGAGCTGTTGACACAAAGTCGTGCGTGCCCTAACAGACAGGCTTTTCCGTTTCATAAATCTAAAACACCATGATGGCCCACCTTTAAAATCTTCTATTTTCATCTCAGTCGCGATTGCTTTAGCCTTCAGTCTGATTTGTACAGTGGAAACACCGCGGCCGCCTGCTCTCTGTGTGTTAACCCAGTCCTCCAGAAAGTTTTCAAGCTTGGGCCATCTGCTGTGGTTACCTCTGAAAGTTTTGGTAGTCTTTTTGCACTGGCTCAGTTCTTCTTGCTGGCGCCTCCACCTTCTCACCATTGATTCATTTATGCCAAGATTACGGGCGGCAGCTCGATTTCCTTCTTCAACTGCCAGAGTGATCGCTTTTAACTTAAAAGCTGCATCCTATGCTTTTCTCCTAGTATTTTCCATGTTGATGAGGGTTACGGTAGTACAAATGACTGATTTACAATAACGGAAGTTGTGATTAGTCATGCAATTTCATTGGACCTCTGTGAACAACTCATTCATTCTATTGGTCTACTGTTGCGGCGCGAAATGTTTTTCCCGCCACAAAAAAAAAATGAATAAACCGCACCCAGGTATAAGCCGCAGTGTTTAAAGTGTAGAAAAAAATTAGCGGCTTGTAGTCCAGAATTTACGGTACACTGACTGAAGGAGCCACAGGAATGATCGGAGAATGCTAAATTTTCTAACTCTAGCTTAAAATGAGCAACAGTTTAGAAAACTGGATGTGAGGATTACCAGACAGACAAACCAGCTTTCATCATGTGATTGAGGCTATGATGAACTGCTGCCATCTTTCTTTACATACCAAAGAATCCAGCAGTTTTACCTTCAGTCAGAGGAAGAGGAGCCCGAGTCGGAGAGGAGGAAGGTTCTCTGTTCTCTGAAGTCTCCCCATCACAGACATGCACTGACAGACAGACAAAGATCACGTTATATTCTCCACTGCTGACTGCTTTTATTCATGTCTTTTTATTTAAGCTACAAAAGGTTGTTTTTTGAAGCAACCATAATCATCTGTGGTGGAGCTAGGCCCAGGATGCTGCAACAATATCCCCTTAAAATAGAGAGCGAGGTTTGTGATTTGGAAAGCAGCTGCTTCAGCAACATTGCTCTGCCCTTACTGAGAGCTGACTGGTCAGCTTTCCCCTGGTGGTAAACTGCAGGACCCCTCCCAGCTAAATAGTATGAATGAAGAACCCTCAGAAACTGATCTGGCTCACAATTTGGTGAGCACAGGTGGGGACATACTTAGCTTCCACAGAAGGTCTGCTCATACATGACTAATTTTGGTATCAAATCAAGGTTTAAACATCAGGAGAAAACACTCAGTCAGTGGGGTTTGCAAAAAGAAGTGATAAGCAGATTTTACATAACCACTTACCTTACATGTGGACACAGGAAAACTGACAGAACCTCCACTCTATCAAACTGTAGCAGTGCCATCATGCATGTTTCTGACTGCAGTGAAATCATGTTGTTGTTCTCTTGCAACTGACCTTCTGGTCCTGAGCTGCTGGGAGGCAAACTCTGCAGCAGATCCTTCCTGTGGAGCTTCTCTAAAACCATCCTGGTCGCCCACACAGCTCCCTGAAGTCCATAAGTCTGGACCATCACATCCACAGTGTCACACCTGTTTGTTGTCTGTAGTTGGCTCTTTTTGATGGCTGAGAGGCCTGGAACATCGTTGGGCTGCTGCAGGAACCACTGGAAATCAGACAGCTCAGCATTGCTGAGATCATCCAGGGTGTTTTTGAGCACCTCTGACGTCATTGTGGCTCCTGATAATGTCAAAGAATATGCCAGCAGTTAATGAACAGTTGTGTTGGTGGTGTGGTGGAGGTTGTTGAAGTGTCTTGAAGTCAGAGACTAAAGAAAAGCCGTCAGGCAAAAATAGCAGGTGAGGCGAGACTGTTTAAATCACACAACAGTGGTGAATTGTATCAGTTGGTTTATGAATGTGTAGTGCATCATGTCTGCTTCGTTTTCTGTCACCTCGCTATTTTACCCACCAGACACACACACACTGACACACCTGGTCCCCGTGTAACAGGAAGACACTTATATTCACACACACAAAGTTTATATACTCAACATACGGGGACCTACAGTGACACATGCACACGGTCCTTGACATACGGGGACATCCACACTTGGTATTGGGGACAAGCAGCATATACTTACTTTTGATACACACAGAGGCTATATATTCACATTTGATGATGAGGGAACTATACTGAGTCTTCATTTTTGTCAGTTTTAAATTTTTGTGAAACTTTTTAATAAACGGCAAATTAAGGACTTATTGTTAATAAGAAGAACAGTTCTCTCAGGCAGTTTAAAATGCTACTTCTTCAATAAATGAGTTGAGCAGCATCTCATAAAGTACATACCAACACTAACTACAAATAATTAACCCTAATAACATGAACCATTAAACTGTCTGGATTAAACTTTAATGAGATGAGAGATAGACAGTGGGCAGTCAGACAAAAAGTGAAATAAACAAAGGGGTGGATAGACGTTTGAAAATTAATTCCAACCTGTATCAGAGCTGATGTAAAACAAGAGCACAGATATTTCAAGAGATTAAGAAATGATATTGAATAAATATTAATTATGTATCAATAAATGTATAATAACAAACAATAATGAGAAAAAAAGCAGTGTATGAATAAAATAAATAGCCAAATATCCCAACTGCAAAAACGATACAATTATAATAAATAAGCTGCATCATTACATACAACATATTGAGTCTCTTTTCCACAATTGATGAACTGTGTTGTGAAACTGACGCCAAACACCTCCCACCATCTGGACAGTACATCTTAACTACTGGATTCTCATGGAAGAAGCAGAAGCAGCACCGTATGTCACGGGTGCAACAAGAATTAATCAAGGATACCTCAAGGATACACCTGTCCAGTCTTGCTCATAACTCCTCCAACAACCTCCTCATTCCTCTTTCCTTGATGTGCATTTTAGGAATCGTGACGTCCTTGTAACGACACACCAACATTTATCAGTAGATCACAGACAGGAGGGTGGAGGAGACTAGAAGGGCAAAAATTCGTGTAGAGAGATGAGCCAACGTCCTCATTCGTTGCCAGCTCTTCCTGTTTTCCTGTCTGCTGTGTTTCCTGCAGAACTTGCTAATATGCTGACCATGCTTATCTGGTTTGTGTTTTTTATTTTTATGATTGTTTTATCTTTAAAGTTTAGTTTCTTTAGATATCTCTTGGACCTTTAGTTTGTGTTTTCCTGGGCCCAGACTCTTCCTTTTGTTTGCACTCCTGCCTGCCCGTCTCAACTATGTTAAGTAAGTTTGATTAAAGTTTATTTGTACTTTCACCTGCCCAACTATATATAGGTCAGCCACACCATTAAACATTAAAACCACCTCAACTCACGGTGACAGGACCTCTACTGGTGTCCTGTTGTGTCTGGAACTGGGATGTTGGCAATGGATCATTTGGGTCCTGTAGGTTGCAGAGTTGGGCAAAGAAATCTCACATTTTTGCATTTTTATGAACAGAATAAAGGTTTTACAAATCAGAAGCACTTTCAAAGAGTCTTTAATCCTAACCAGAACCTTCTATATGTTTTGATTTGGGTTATGGAATATCACTGGTTGACTTCTGCATCGTCAGTTTCTTTGGTAATGTTTGCTCAAAGATGAAAGCTTTCATGACGTCATTACTGCAGATTCTGAACTGATGTGATGAGAAATGATGAAAAACACCTTAGATTTCAATGCGCTTTATCTCATGCAGTATTTATACATTAGTCTATAATATGACATATTTTTAGTAAATATTTATATTTTATGCTATAAAAATATTTTAAGTAAATCACAGAGGGTCGAATAGAAACTCATCTAAACTTTGGTGATTAAAGAAAGACTCATCATTAAATCTGTGCAACAAACTGAGACTCGGTCACTCAGTGCTGTAAACTAATTTCCCTGACTTTTCTCATTAGCTGCTGAGTTATAAGGTAACTTCTGCAACAGCAGCTCTGTCCAGCTGCTGACCATCAAATAACTCAAACACACACAGGCTAAATGATGGACATGCTGAACAGTGTCCTGACTTTTCAGTGGAAGGTGGAGCTTTCAGCTGCTGTTAACAGAATCTACCAAGTTTAACAGAAAAAGCTGCTGTTATTACCTTTATAAGGAGCTTGACACGGAGACAATGACCTGGATCCCAACGTTCATTTAAGAGGAACTCAAGCTTGAGCAAGAAACAGCCAGAGAGACTTTGGGGGGAGGTTTTAAATCTGTCATTTCTCCTTTTTCTAGTCAACAAAATGTGCAGAGCCTCGAAGACTGAAACAAGAAGTCTGGAATCTGCTGTCAATGGAGCTCAACAAAATCCAGAATTTAGACTCTGAATCTTACATGGGAGAGATTTCAGGTTCAGTTAACTAGATTACAAACATTTCTTAAAACCTGGTTTCATTTTGTCGTACTGGGTGACTGAGTCCAGGTTAATGTGAAACATGTTAGTGTTATTCATTTACAATCGAATCCACAGCAACAAAGTTTGCAACTTCCTGTAGTGATTCTGTAACCAGAGAAATGTTGAAACTGCCACAGCAACGTTTCAGTGAAAAATAGTGAAACAGCGTACATACAGTGGCAAGAAAAAGTATGTGAACCTTTGGGAATTTAATGGTTTTCTGCATTAATTTGTCATAAAATGTGATCTGATGTTCATTTAAGTCAAGGGTACTGACAAATATAATGTGCCTAAAGTAAGAACAAAAAAATCTGAGCTTTCATGTCTTTACTAGTAGTAGTAGTAGTTTATTCAGTCATGACAACACCAAATATTGTCCACAGTATTGGCATTTCACACAAAATCACAAAATCATTAACTCAAGAATCATGTGTTGAATATTGACTGAATAGGCATAGGCAGAAGCAGACTGCTTATTAAAGCCTATCCTATATTATGAACTTTTTAGTCCACCAACCTCCAGAAAAACAAAGAAGACACCACAACAGATAATTAATCACACTTATAAGCTTCAAAAATAGCTTTACAAACCATTTTCTTAAAAACCAAAAAAGATTGACATGTTTTTAAATTTATGTTGGCATCATTCCAGAATTTAACGCCTATAATGGAGACACATCTTCTTTTCATACCTTTTTTAGCTCTTTGTATAGTAAACTTGTAAACACCTCTAAGATTATAAGGACTGTCCTGAATTGAAAAGAACCTCTGTATTGAGTGAGGGAGCATTTTTGATTTTGCTCTAAACATAATTTGCATTATTTTATAATAAAACAGATCATTAAATTTCATAACATGGGAATTTAGAAAAAGTATTTCTGTGTGAGCATAATAGTCAGCATTATTGATAATACGTATAGCTCGTTTTTGCAATTTTATAATTGAATTTATGGTGGTTTTAAAGGTGGATCCCCACAATTCCACACAGTAAGATATATAGGGAAAAATCAATGAGTAATAGATCAAATGCAATGCCTTGGAATTCAACACATTTCTGGATTTATATAGGATTGCAAGTGATTTTGAGATTTTCCCTTTAATATACTCAATGTGTTGTTTCCATGTTAGCCTTTGATCAATGACAACCCCAAGGAATTTAGTCTCAGAAACTCTTTCAATGTCAACATTACAGATTTTTAATTTAACATTACAATCACTTTCATTTGGATTACCAAAAACCATAAATTTTGTTTTCTTAATATTTAAAGATAATTTGTTGACATCAAACCAAGTCTTGAGATTTTGTTTATTGAGAACAATCATTAGAACCTCACAGTGCTACTGGAAATAATATGTGAACTCTTGAGTTGATGACCTCAAAAAGCCAACTGGACTCAGGTGTTAGCATACCTGGAGTCTTGTTAAGAAAGTGAATTTGGAGGTGTGGACCCGAGCTACTTTGACCGATAAAAACCACTGAAACTTTTTGAGTTTTCTCTGCACAAGAAGAATACACTTATGTGAGCCATGTCTCATCAAAAAGAGCTTTCAGAGGATCCACCATCAAGAATTGTTCATTTACATGAAGCTGGAAAGGGCTACAAAGTGATTTTAAAGACTTCAGAAATTCACCAGTCTACAGTTAGGCAAATGATCCACAAATGGAGACACTTTGGGACTGTGGCTACTCTACCAAGAAGTGGGCGCCCAGTCAAAATGACTCCAAGAGCACAACGAAGACTCATCAATGAGGTAAAGAAACAACCCCAAGTGACAGACAAAGATTTGAAGGCGTCACTAGAACTGGCTGACAACTGTGTTCATGAGTCTATAGTACATAAACAATGAATAAACAGGGTGTCTGTGGTAGGACACCATGAAGGAAGCCACCGCTTACTAAAAAGAACATTACTGCACGCCTGAAGTTTGTCAAAGAAATTAAAGACATACTATAAAATAAAAATATTTTCTACATCATACACAACGCAAAGACAGAAATTTGACCTTCTTCATGTGATTTTATCATAGATAGTTTTGACAGTAAACTCAGGTCAACCCTTGATACAGCGGCTCCACTAAAGCAGAAATGAGTCATTACAACTCCCAAACCTCCATGAAGAAATGAAGAATCATCATGGTTAAACCCCTTCTAAGGAGACATGATCCAAACTTTATAACTACAGGCCAGTGTCCAATCTCCCATTCTTCAGTAGAATTCTAGAGAAACTTAATCAGTTAAATGACTTCATCAACCATCACAACTTCTTTGAGAAACATCAATCAGGTTTTGGACCAATCACAGTCCAGAGATGGCAATAGTCCAGATTTTAAATGACCTGAAGTCCAATATGGATGTAAACAAACCATCTGTCTTGGTACTGCTGGACTTGAGTGCTGCCTTTGACACTGTTGATTATTCAGTTCTTTCAGACAGACTTCCAATCCTTACAATGAGATCCTTACAATGTTAAGCGCTTTGTGACGACCTGTGTTGTAAATATGCGCTATATAAATAAAACTGAACTGAATTGAACTTCAGTCTGATTGCACTCTCTGGTTCTGTTTTTAACTGGTTTAAATCAGATCTGACTAATAGTTTTTAGTGAGAACAGAGGATTCCTCACCTAAAGCTATGAATGAATTATGGTGTTCCTCAGGGTTCAATTGTTGGTCCAACACTTTTTAATCTATGTACACCAATCAGCCACAACATCCTGACCACTGACAGGTGAAGGGATTAACATGGATCATATTGGTACTATGTGATGTTCTGCTGGAAAACCTTGGATTTTAACATCCATGTTGATGAGACTTAGAAACCCAAATAAGCATTGCCCCAGAACAAGCACACTCCCTCATGCAAATGGAAATCCCAAATGTCACTGGCCTACCCCCGCAATAAGTTGCACCCCACCACTTGGAAACAACATCAACCAATCAGGAACATGTTGAGGAACATGACAATGGTCCAACATGTTGATGTGACTTCCAGACTTCCTACAGCCCATTCTGATCAAGCATCAACAGGATGCAGTGGAACAAGTTTGATCAACGGAGTCCCCACTGCACAACCCAGAGCACCCAAAGGATCCAGTGGTTCCAGACCCCATAGGACACCCTGAGAGGTCCTCTTGTCCATGACCAATGGTTCAGTGCATTTTGGACTACATAAGGGGGATCAACACAATATTAGGCAGGCGGTCATAATGTTATGCCTGATCAGTGTATATTATCGCTTGGAAACATTCCCAAGAGAGATGGCATCAGTCTCCATAGTTACGCTGATGACACACAGCTGTACAGTGCCATGGCTCATGATGGTCATTTGATGCTCTTGTAGATGTTAAATCATAGATGGAAAATAACTTTTTACAGCTCAACCAGAACAAAACTGAGGTTCTGGTCATTGGAACTGAAGCTCAGAGAGACAAGTTGAGTTCACAACTACAAGCCCTGAAATTAAAACCATGAAGTTAAAAATCTTAGACTCAAAAATCAATTCTGAGCCCCACATTAAAAATACGACCAATATGGCTTAAAAAATATTCCCAGCCGGCAACCAGTCCTCTCTAAAACTAATGCAGTGACACTAACAAGAAACAATTTGCTGGTCGTTGATCAGTTTATTATTTATTGTTTACAGTGTGGAAAATAATAAAGTTCATTAGGATTCTCAAACCAAAAACATAAGTGCAACAGATTTTTGTATTGAACAGAAAACTGAGGAATTGATTCCATTGATAAGTTCTAAATAGTACTGTAAAAGTTAATCTTTGGTACATTGCCGTGCAAGTTAAGAAACGTTTCTTTCTTTACAAAGACAAAAGCTTCCACCACATGAAAAAGACATTTTCTCAGAAGAACATGAAGTCTTTTTCTCTGACCACTGTTCATGGATACTAAAGATCTCTAAATAAAGTAAGTCATTTAAAAGGTCATATTAAGGTTTGTTGTAAATAAACATCAGTATTGTGTGTTTAAAATGTCACAGTATGTCATGTTTTTAGGATAAATACATGAACAGGTCAGGATGCCATAAATATTTTACTACAGACGTCATGTTCCAGGATTTGATAATATCTGACCAAAAGTTGACAGTAAAGTTCACTGTAAAAATAATACTAGACAATGATTTGTAACATGTTTAATGTTTGGTTCAAATCTGGAATCTGAACTATGTTTCTGAGTGACAGAAATATGCAGAGACTGGACTATCTGTTCAACAGGTAAACTGTTTCTCTACCACAAGGAGACTCTGGATATTGAACTCAACACACAAACACTGAGGAAAAAGACCAGAGCCAAAATCCAGGATACAGAGGTTGAGTGAATGTGGTTTTGAGGGTGTGCAGGTGGATCAGAGTCAGAGGAGACTCTGTAGAAGGACAAAGTTCCAGAAGGACAGTCCACATAAACTGAGACTCTGTTAGAGACTGAAGAGAACCTGATGGATGTTCTTCGGTTATTGTGTCTGACATAGTAACCATCATCAGAGCAGATCAGACTCCATTTCTGATCATTAAATCCAAACCAACAGTCATCACTGTCTCCTCTAATTCTGATTCCTCTGTAACTCACTGATCTTTGAACCCTGCCTCTCCACTCGACTTCCCAGTAACAGTGACCAGTCACACCAGTTTTACACAGCAGCTGACACCAGTGGTCTAATCTCTACTAGTACTATGCATCACTTTATGCAACTTCTTTTTGGCCTCTTAAAAAGCACAACAGAAAAACAGGGCTTTTCACAAGTAGGGTTGGGATTTGGAACCAGGTTCAACATTTAGATAAGTACAGACTAGTACAGTAGGAACTCTGTACAAGTCTGTTCCAGATTAGTACAGAGTTCCTACTGTTCCCCCTTAATCTGTTGAGGTTCTGAGTCTTCCGGGTCCAGACTAGTGCAGAGTTCCTCCAGTTCCGTTTTAATCTGTGGAAGTTGAGGGTCCTCCTGGCCCAACCTGGTGTAGAATTCCGACTATTCCTCTTTAATGTATGGAGACTCTGAGTCTTCCTTGTCCAGACTGGTGCCGAGTACCTCCTGTTTCTCTTTGATCTGTGGAGGCTCTGAGTCCTCCTGTTCCAGATGAGTGTAGAGTTTCTCCTGTTACCTTTTAATCTATGGAAGTTGTGTGTCCTCTTGGTCAAGCCTGGTGAAGAGTTCCTTCCATTGCTCTTTAATCTGTTAAGGCTCTGAGTCTTCCTGTTCCGGACTAGTGCACAGTTCCTCCTATTCCCCGTTAATCTGTGGAGGCTGTGGGTCAGACTGATCAAACCTTGTGCAGAGTGTCTCCTGTTCCTCTTTATTCTGCAGAGGCTATGATTCCTCCTGGTCCAAACCGGTGCAGAGTTCCTACTGTTCCTCTTTAGTCTGTGAAAGTTCTGTGCCGTCCGGGTCCAGACTAGTGCAGAGTATCCCCTGTTCCTCTTTAATATGTATTATATGTTTCTGAGTGACAGAGACATGTAGAGACTGGACTATCTGTTCATCTGTTTCTCTACCAGGAGGAGACTCTGGATACTGAACTTAACACACAAACACTGAGGAACCAGATAACCAGAACCCAAATCCAGGATACAGAGGTTGAGTGAATGTGGTGTTGAAGGTGTGGAGGTGGATCAGAGAGTCAGAGGAGACTCTGTAGAAGGACAGAGTTCCAGCAGGACAGTCCACATAAACTGATACTCTGTTAGAGACTGAAGAGGACCTGATAAATGTTTCTCTGTTATTGTGTCTGACAGAGTAACCACCATCAGAGCAGATCAGACTCCAGGACTGATCATTAAATCCAAACCAACAGTCATCACTGTCTCCTTTCCTTCTGATTCCTCTGTAACTCACTGATATTAGAACCCTTCCTCTCCACTCAACCTCCCAGTAACAGCGACCAGTCAGACCAGTTCTACACAGCAGCTGCCACCAGTCAAACTTGTCTGGATGATCAGGATAAAACTGAACCTCCTTCACACATGTCACCTTCTTGTTGTTGTCAGACAGTTTGAGGTATTTATTTACTGTGTTTGTGTCGACTGTGAGTTGACAGGAATCTGATGGAGAGAACAAACAACACAGCTGCAGTTATTGATGGGTCATGTGATCAGTGTTAAAGCTTTGATGATGAGCTCTGAGATGTGACAGTTTGAAGATGGTTGAATGTGCTGCTTTGTTTCCATCAGTCCATTAAAACACACTTACACTTCCTCAGACCTGGTGTCAACCATGGGACTCCAGCAGGCGTCACCCTGAAAGGAGGAGGACGGTCAGAGCAGCAGCCACTCTTTCAGCAGCACACATGGACGTTACATGGCTCTCACACTGTTACACACTGATAAAGGAGCAGTCCAACATGGACACACATACACCTGGATGTCCGTGTGTCTGTACCTGAGAGTGTCCAGTCTGCAGTGTGGATCCTCCAGTGCAGCCCTCAGCAGCTTCTCTCCTGAGTGTCCTGGATGGTTGTAGCTCAGGTCCAGCTCTCTCACATTTGAGGCCTTGGAGCTCAGAGCTGAGACCAGAGAAGCACAGCCTTCCTCTGTGATCAGACAGCCTGACAGCCTGCACACACAAAACAACACAACCCTGACTGACAACACTTGGCTGGATGTTTCTCACTCTGTCTTCTCTTCTTTGTCTTTCAGCTACATTTTGCTGCACATTCCATGCATCTGAAGACAATGAAGGATCTGAACAATGATTAGTGGGATGTAATAATCCAACAACAAAACACACAATGGACAGTCCTCTCAGAGGTCAATTGTTGGAGTCCAGAAAGTCCTGCTGAAGTTCAGTAAAAGGTCATTTGATGAATGACATGAGCAGAAATGATTGTACACAGGTTAGCTGTTCATCCACTGATATGAATCAGATGAGTTTCCAAGTGTGAATCCTGACCTGAGAGTTTCCAGTTTACAGTGTGGACTCTCCAGTCCAGCAGAAAGACTCTTCACTCCTGAATCCTGCAGATTGTTGTTAGTCAGGTCCAGCTCTGTCACACTGGAGGACTGGGAGCTGAGGACTGAGGACAGAGCTTCACAGCTTCTCTCTGACAGATTACAGCCACTCAGTCTGAAGAGACAAGAACCACATGATCCTGATAAAACAGCACAATAATGTAAAAGTACATTCAGTCTGCAACCCTGTACTTACACAACTTTGTTGGAGGCTTTGACCACTGGCAGCAACCCTAGAAGAGCCTCCTCTGAAGCAGAGTATTTCTTCAGGTCAAACACGTCCAGATCTTGTCCTGATGACAGTAAGATGAAGCCCAGAGCTGACCACTGAGCAGGAGACAGTTCATCTGTGGACAGACGTCCTGATCTCAGGGACTGTTGGATCTCCTCCACCAGAGAAACATCCTTCAGTTCATTCAGACAGTGGAACAGGTTGATGCTTCTCTCTGCAGACACATTCTTACTGATCTTCTTCTTGATGTACTCCACTGTTTCCTGATTGGTCTGTGAGCTGCTGGCTGACTTCATCAGCAGATCCTGTAGTTTATCCTGATTGGTCGGCAGTGACAGACCCAGGAGGAAGCGCAGGAACAAGTCCAGATGTCCGTTTGGACTCTGTAAGGACTTGTCAATAGAAATCCTGTGGATCTTTGTTGAACATGTTTTGCTTAAAAGCAGTCGAATGTTCTGCCGTGACAGTTTTGGTGAAAGCATCACATTTTTGTTCTTGTTAATGAGCGACATTCTCACATAAACAGCAGCCAGAAACTCCTGAACAGTGAGATGAACAAAGCTGAAGATCTTGACTTTCCCTTTCCGTCCACGCTCTGCTTTGAAGATCTCTGTAAACACTCCTGAGCACACAGAGGCTTCACTCACGTCGATGCCACTTTCTGTCAGATCTCTCTCATAGAAGATCAGGTTGCCCTTTTCCAGCTGTTCAAAAGCCAGTTTTGCTAATGACTTAATGTACTTAATGCACTTCTCTGGGCCGTACTTTTCTTTTGTGTGGTCAATCTGAACGATCAGAAACTCTGTGTACATCTCAGTCAGGGTGCTGGGCAGCTCTCCTCCCTCTCTGCTTCCCAGCAGCTCCTCCACAACTGTAGCAGTGATCCAGCAGAACACTGGGATGTGGCACATGATGTGGAGGCTTCGTGATGCCTTCATGTGGGAGATGATCCTGCTGGCCTGCTCCTCATCTCTGAATCTCTTCCTGAAGTACTCCTCCTTCTGTGGGTCGGTGAACCCTCTGACCTCTGTTGTAGTGTTGACAAAGTGTCGAGGGATCTGATTGGCTGCTGCAGGTCGTGTGGTTATCCAGAGGCGAGCCGAGCGCAGCAGTTTTCCACTGATAAGTTCCCTCAGCAGGACTTCTGTTTCACTTGACTTTGTTACGTCGATGGAGCGAACATGATCAACATGAAGGTCCAGATGAAGGCGACTCTCGTCCAGTCCGTCAAACACAAACAGCAGTTTGAATCTACTCTTGTCGTAGTTGCCGTTTCCTGATGACTGCAGAGCTGTAAAGATGTAATTCAGAGCCTCCTCTGTGATGCCTACAGTTTCTGGGATACAGGAATGAATGAGTTCTGCCAAACTAAACTTTTGTCCCTGCAGTGAATTTAGGTCACGGAAAGTGAATGGGAAAATAAGATGCACATCTTGATTGGTTCGTTTTTCAGCCCAGTCCAACACAAACTTTTGAACCAGGAAGGTTTTTCCAATCCCTGCAATTCCATTGGTCAGCACTGTTCTGATGGGTCTGTATTGTCCTGAAGGATGCTTGAAAATGTCTCTGGGTTTAATCTGTGTCTCTGTGTCTGCTGGCTTCCACACCTTCTCAATCTGTCGGACCTCATGCTGTGTGTTAACGTGCATGTCCCAGCCAGCTGTGATGTACAGGTCTGTGTAGATATCAACCAGACACTGTTCATCTGATGCCCACCCCTCTGGCGCGCACAGAAACTTGTCCTGGAAGGTTGACTGGAGCATCTGTTGGTAATATGTGATGGGATGTGGTTCTGGTACCGGAACGGTCACATCTATGTCAAACATGAAGAGAACAGTGGAACAGTGTGAGGTCTACAGAAACCTGTGTTTTAGTTAGAAACAGTAAACACAAGGTTCTCATGTTATTTAAATGCTTAACTTTGAGTTGATCATCTTGATGTTCTGTTGATTTAAATGATTCTTTCTAACCAATGGTATTGAACTGCACAGTACAGAGGTTTTTAAAAACAGGACATTACTAACGGACTACACTCAGTCCGTTTTGGCAAAGAGTTCCTCCTGACCTCTAAACATAACCAAGCAACTTACAAAGAGCCCTGATCATTCAGAGGAAAGCTGCCATTAACAAACTGACTGAAAGGGCAACTCAGCTAAAGGGCTACTCAGATGGGTTAACTATCAGACAAAACAGGATTGACATTTGGATGGAGGCATTCAGAAGCTAGGCGAGTTTCCTTGACTCCAATTTAAGCTGTTTTTAGAGTCTCTGTTAGGACAAGACCCTTTAGGCAATAGAACCTAAAAACGGAGAGCTGGACCAGTAGGTCTGTTCTGGGCTCACCGGGGCCTTTATCAAAGTACACTGACTGAAGGAGCCACAGGAACGATTGGAGAACGCTAAATTTTCTAACTCTAACTTCAAATGAGCAACAGTTTAGAAAACTGGATGTGAGGATTACCAGACAGACAAACCAGCTTTCATCATGTGATTGAGGCTATGATGAACTGCTGCCATCTTTCTTTACATACCAAAGAATCCAGCAGTTTTACCTTCAGTCAGAGGAAGAGGAGGCCGAGTCTGAGAGGAGGAAGGTTCTCTGTTCTCTGAAGTCTCCCCATCACGGACATGCACTGACAGACAGACAAAGATCACCTGTTATATTCTCCACTGCTGACTGCTTTTATTTATGTCTTTTTATTTAAGCTACAACTAACTTAGAAAGGACTTTATGTTTAAATTCATTGATGACTACATGGTGGTGATTCACTCTGTTTTTTCAACACCAAACTGCTCCTTCACAGTAAAACCTAATCTTACTCTTACAATGTTACTCAGATCATTGTAAAGAATAGAGTGCTTCCAAAGAAGGTCTGCTCACACATGACTAATTTTGGTATCATATCATTGTTTAAACATCAGGGGAAAACACTCAGTCAGTAAGGTTTGCAAGAAGAAGTGATAAGCAGATTTTACATAACCACTGACCTTACATGTGGACACAGGAAAACTGACAGAACCTACACTCTATCAAACTGTAGCAGTGCCATCATGCATTTTTCTGACTGCAATGAAATTAAGTTGTTCTTCTCTTGCAACTGACCTTCTGGTCCTGAGCTGCTGGGAGGCAAACTCTGCAGCAGATCCTTCCTGTGGATCTTCTCTAAAACCATCCTGGTCGCCCACACAGCTCCCTGAAGTCCATAGGTCTGGACCATCACATCCACAGTGTCACACCTGTTTGTTGTCTGTAGTTGGCTCTTTTTGATGGCTGAGAGGCCTGGAACATCGTTGGGCTGCTGCAGGAACCACTGGAAATCAGACAGCTCAGCATTGCTGAGATCATCCAGGGTGTTTTTGAGCACCTCTGACGTCATCGTGGCTCCTGATAATGTCAAAGAATATGTCAGCAGTTAATGAACAGTTGTGTTGGTGGTGTGGTGGAGATTGTTGAAGTCTCTTGAAGTCGGAGATGAAAAAAAGAAAAGCCGTCAGGCAAAAATAGCAGGTTAGACAAGACTGTTTAAGTCACACAAAAGTGGTGAAATAGGAAAAGACCAGTGAAAATCACTGAAAGACAAAGACAGTGTGGGGAAATAACAGGAAATGTCTAACCCAACTCTGAGAAAAAGTTCTTAAAAACAACTTGAAATACATGTCAGAAGATTAAAAAACCTTTTTCTGGTCAAAGATTAAGTCCAGAAACGATCCTGATCCATAAATGGATTTAAGCGTGAGGTCCAGATCCCGGTAAAAAGTGAATAAAAACATGTTTTTTTCAGACAGAGCCGAGGACAGCAACTACAACAGCAACTCTACACATTAGAAGGTCTTAACGGTTTGAGAGATATTTCAGAGGTGATTTCCGAGGTTGGGTCTCTCAGCTGGTACCAAGGGTACTTAAAGCTGGTTGGGGTCTCAGAGTGTTGAAGAGTATATTCTTGTGAAGTTGGGGGTATTGTTGATTAGTGTAGTCTTAAATTGTTGTCCGTCTGCATCGGTATCACTTATGTATAAGTATGTATAAGTTGGTTTATGAATGAGTAGTGCATCATGTCTGCTTCGTTTTCTCTCAGCTCCCTATTCTACCCACCAGACAAACATGCAGAGAGAGACTAAACATAAACACACACACACACACACACACTGACACACCTGGTCCCCGTTCTACAGGAAGACACTTATATTCACACACACAAAGTTTATATACTCAACATACGGGGACCTACAGTGACACATGCACACGGTCCTTGGTATACGGGGACATCCACACTTGGTATTGTGGGCAAGCAGCATATACTTACTTTTGACAGTCACATATGCTACATATTCACATCTGATGAGGAGGGAACTATACTGAGTCTTAATGTCTCTTAGTGTTAAATTTTTGTAAAACTTTTTAATAAACAGCAAATAAAGGACGTTTATTGTTAATAAGAATAGCAGTTCTCTAAGGCAGTTTAAAATGCTATTTCTTGAATAAATGACTTAACCAGCGTCTCATAAAGTACATACCAACACTAACTATAAATAACCCTAATAACATGAACCATTAAACTGTCTGGATAAAACTTTAATGAGATGAGAGATAGACAGTTGGCAGTCAGATGAAAAGTGAAATAAACAAAGGGGTGGATAGATGTTTGAAAATTAATTCTAACCTGTCTCAGAGCTGATGTAAAACAAGAGCATAAATATTTAAAAAGATTAAGAAATGACATTGAACAAATATTAATTATTTATCAATAATTATATAATTACAGACAACAATGAGAAAAAAGCAGTGTATGAATAAAATAAATAGGCAAATATCCCAACTAGAAACAATACAATTATAATAAATAAACTGCATTATTACATACAACATATTGAGTCTCTTTTCCAGAATTGATGAACTGTGTCATGTCTCCTAAATGTTTTACATCCTACCTACCTACCTATCTATCTATCTATCTATCTATCTATCTATCTATCTATCTATCTATCTATCTATCTATCTATCTATCTATCTATCTATCTATCTATCTATCTATCTATCTATCTATCTATCTATCTATCTATCTATCTATCTACTTCAACTCATGGTGACAGGACCTCTACTGGTGTCCTGTTGTGTCTGGCACTGGGATGTTAGCAATGGATCATTTGGGTCCTGTAGGTTGCAGAATGGGGTAAAGAAATCCCCCATTTTTGCATTTTTATGAACAGCTTTAAAGGTTTTACAAATCAGAAGCACTTTCAAAGAGTCTTTAACCCTAACCAGAACCATCTATATGTTTTGATTTGGGTTATGGAATATCACTGGTTGACTTCTGCATCGTCAGTTTCTTTGGTAATGTTTGCTCAAAGATGGAAACTTTCATGACGTCATTACTGCAGATTCTGAGTTGATGTGATGAGAAATGATGAAAAACACCTCAGATTTCAATGCACTTTATCTCATGCAGTATTTATACATTAGTCTATAAATTGACATATTTTTAAAATAAATATTTATATCTTATGCTATAAAAATATTTTAAGTAAATCACAGAGAGTCGAATAGAAACTCATCTAAACTTTGGTGATTAAAGAAAGACTCATCATTAAATCTGTGCAACAAACTGAGACTCGGTCACTCAGTGCTGTAAACTAATTTCCCTGACTTTTCTCATTAGCTGCTGAGTTATAAGGTAACTTCTGCAACAGCAGCTCTGTTCAGCTGCTGACCATCAAATAACTCAAACACACACAGGCTAAATGATGGACATGCTGAACAGTGTCCTGACTTTTCAGTGGAAGGTGGAGCTTTCAGCTGCTGTTAACAGAATCTACCAAGTTTAACAGAAAAAGCTGCTGTTATTACCTTTATAAGGAGCTTGACACGGAGACAATGACCTGGATCCCAACGTTCATTTAAGAGGAACTCAAGCTTGAGCAAGAAACAGCCAGAGAGGTTTGAGGGGAGGTTTTAAATCTGTCATTTCTCTTTTTTCTAGTCAACAAAATGTGCAGAGCCTCAAAGACTGAAACAAGAAGTCTGGAATCTGCTGTCAAAGGAGCTCAACAAAATCCTGAATTTAGACTCTGAATCTTACATGGGAGAGATTTCAGGTTCAGTTAACTAGATTACAAACATTTCTTAAAACCTAGTTTCATTTTGTCGTACTGGGTGACTGAGTCCAGGTTAATGTGAAACATGTTAGTGTTATTCATTTACAATTGAATCCACAGCAACAAAGTTTGCAACTTCCTGTAGTGATTCTGTAACCAGAGAAATGTTGAAACTGCCACAGCAACGTTTCAGTGAAAAATAGTGAAACAGCGTACATACAGTGGCAAGAAAAAGTATGTGAACCTTTGGGAATTTAATGGTTTTCTGCATTAATTTGTCATAAAATGTGATCTGATCTTCATTTAAGTCAAGGGTATTGACAAATATAATGTGCCTAAAGTAAGAACCAAAAATTCTGAGCTTTCATGTCTTTATTGAGAACAATCATTAAAACCTCACAGTGCTACTGGACATAATATGTGAACTCTTGAGTTGATGACCTCAAAAAGCCAACTGGACTCAGGTGTTAGCATACCTGGAGTCTTGTTAAGAAATTAAATTTGGAGGTGTGGACCCGAGCTACTTTGACTGATAAAAACCACTGAAACCTTTTGAGTTTTCTCCGCACAAGAAGGATACGCTTATGTGAGCCATGTCTCATCAAAAAGAGCTTTCAGAGGATCCACCATCAAGAATTGTTCATTTACATGAAGCTGGCAGGGGCTACAAAGGGATTTTAAAGACTTCAGAAATTCACCAGTCTACAGTTAGGCAAATGATCCACAAATGGAGACACTTTGGAACAGTGACTACTCTACCAAGAAGTGGGTGCCCAGTCAAAATGACTCCAAGAGCACAATGAAGACTCATCAATGAGGTAAAGAAACAACCCCAAGTGACAGACAAAGATTTGAAGGCTTCACTAGAACTGACTGACAACTGTGTTCATGAGTCTATAGTACATAAACAATGAATAAACAGGGTGTCTGTGGTAGGACACCATGAAGGAAGCCACCGCTTACTAAAAAGAACATTACTGCACGCCTGAAGTTTGTCAAAGAAATTAAAGACATACTATAAAATAAAAATATTTCTACATCATACACAACGCAAAGACAGAAATTTGACCGTCTTCATGTGATTTTATCATAGATAGTTTTCACAGTAAACTCAGGTCAACCCTTGATACAGCGGCTCCACTAAAGCAGAAATGAGTCATTACAACTCCAAGCCTCCATGGAGAAATGAAGAATCATCATGGTTAAACCCCTTCTAAGGAGATATGATCCAAACTTTATAACTACAGGCCAGTGTCCAATCTCTCATTCTTCAGTAGAATTCTAGAGAAATTTGTTAATCAGTTAAATGACTTCATCAACCATCACAACTTCTTTGAGAAACATCAATCAGGTTTTGAACCAATCACAGTCCAGAGATGGCAATAGTCCAGATTTTAAATGACCTGAGGTCCAATATGGATGTAAACAAACCATCTGTCTTGGTACTGCTGGACTTCAGTGCTGCCTTTGACACTGTTGATTATTCAGTTCTTTCAGACAGACTTCAGTCTGATTGCACTCTCTGGTTCTGTTTTTAACTGATTTAAATCAGATCTGACTAATAGTTTTTAGTGAGAACAGAGGATTCCTCACCTAAAGCTATGAATGAATTATGGTGTTCCTCAGGGTTCAATTGTTGGTCCAACACTTTTTAATCTATATACACCAATCAGCCACAACATCCTGACCACTGACAGGTGAAGTGAATAACATTGATCATATTGGCATATTATCGCTTGGAAACATTCCCGAGAGAGATGGCATAAGTCTCCATAGTTACGCTGATGACACACAGCTGTACAGTGCCATTATTATATCCTTTATTTAACCAGATAAAGAGCCTCATTGAGATTTGAAATCTCTTTTTCAAGAGGGACCTGGCATGGCAGCAGCAGACAGAAATGCCATGGCTCCTGATGGTCATTTGATGCTCTTGTAGATGTTAAATCATAGATGGAAAATAACTTTTTACAGCTCAACCAGAACAAAACTGAGGTTCTGGTCATTGGAACTGAAGCTCAGAGAGACAAGTTCAGTTCACAACTACAAGCCCTGAAATTAAAACCATGAAGTTAAAAATCTTAGACTCAAAAATCAATTCTGAGCCCCACATTAAAAATACGACCAATATGGCTTAAAAAATATTCCCAGCCGGCAACCAGTCCTCTCTAAAACTAATGCAGTGACACAAACAAGAAACAATTTGCTGGTCGTTGATCAGTTTATTATTTATTGTTTACAGTGTGGAAAATAATAAAGTTCATTAGGATTCTCAAACCAAAAACACAAGTGCAACAGATTTTTGTATTGAACAGAAAACTGAGGAACTGATTCCATTGATAAGTTCTATATAGTTCTGTAAAGGTTCATCTTTGGTACATTGTCGTGCAAGTTAAGAAACGTTTCTTCCTTTACAAAGACAAAAGCTTCCACCACATGAAAAAGACATTTTCTCAGAAGAACATGAAGTCTTTTTCTCTGACCACCGTTCATGGATACTAAAGATCTCTAATAACGTAAGTCATTAAAAAGGTCATATTAAGGATTGTTGTAAATAAACATCAGTATTGTGTGTTTAAAATGTCACAGTATGTCATGTTTTTAGGATAAATACATGAACAGGTCAGGATGCCATAAATATTTTACTACAGACGTCATGTTCCAGAATTTGATAATATCTGACCAAAAGTTGACAGAAAAGTTCATTGTAAAAATAATACTAGACAATGATTTGTAACATGTTTAATGTTTGGTTCAAATCTGGAATCTGAACTATGTTTCTGAGTGACAGAAATATGCAGAGACTGGACTATCTGTTCAACAGGTATACTGTTTCTCTACCACAAGGAGACTCTGGATACTGAACTCAACACACAAACACTGAGGAAAAAGACCAGAGCCCAAATCCAGGATACAGAGGTTGAGTGAATGTGGTTTTGAGGGTGTGCAGGTGGATCTGAGAGTCAGAGGAGACTCTGTAGAAGGACAAAGTTCCAGAAGGACAGTCCACAAAAACTGAGACTCTGTGAGAGACTGAAGAGGACCTGATGGATGTTCTTCGATTATTGTGTCTGACATAGTAACCATCATCATAGCAGATCAGACTCCATTTCTGATCATTAAATCCAAACCAACAGTCATTACTGTCTCCTCTAATTCTGATTCCTCTGTAACTCACTGATCTTTGAACCCTGCCTCTCCACTCGACTTCCCAGTAACAGTGACCAGTCACACCAGTTCTACACAGCAGCTGACACCAGTGGTCTAATCTCTACTAGTACTATGCATCACTTTATGCAACTTCTTTTTGGCCTCTTAAAAAGCACAACAGAAAAACAGGGCTTTTCACAAGTAGGGTTGGGATTTGGAACCAGGTTCAACATTTAGACAAGTACAGACTAGTACAGTAGGAACTCTGTACAAGTCTGTTCCAGATTAGTACAGAGTTCCTACTGTTCCCCCTTAATCTGTTGAGGTTCTGAGTCTTCCGGGTCCAGACTAGTGCAGAGTTCCTCCAGTTCTGTTTTAATCTGTCGAAGTTGAGGGTCCTCCTGGCCCAACCTGGTGTAGAATTCCGACTATTCCTCTTTAATGTATGGAGACTCTGAGTCTTCCTGGTCCAGACCGGTGCCGAGTACCTCCTGTTTCTCTTTGATCTGTGGAGGCTCTGAGTCCTCCTGTTCCAGATGAGTGTAGAGTCTCTCCTGTTCCCTTTTAATCTATGGAAGTTGTGTGTCCTCTTGGCCAAGCCTGGTGAAGAATTCCTTCAATTGCTCTTTAATCTGTTAAGGCTCTGAGTCTTCCTGTTCCAGACTAGTGCACAGTTCCTCCTATTCCCCGTTAATCTGTGGAGGCTGTGGGTCAGACTGATCAAACCTTATGCAGAGTGTCTTCTGTTCCTCTTTATTCTGCAGAGGCTATGATTCCTCCTGGTCCAGACCGGTGCAGACTTCCTCCTCTTCCTCTTTAGTCTGTGAAAGTTCTGTGCCGTCCGGGTCCAGACTAGTGCAGAGTACCCCCTGTTCCTCTTTAATATGTGGAGGCTCAGAGTCCTCCTGTTCCAGAATAATGTAGAGTTCCTCTTGTTCCCCTTTCATCTGTGGAAGTTGTAGATTCTCCTGGTCTGACAAGTGTCGAGTTCCTCCTGTTCCCCTTTAATTTATGGAAGCTGTGGGTCCTCTTGGTCCAACCTGGTGCAGAGTACCTCCTGTTCTTTTTTTTTAGTCTCAGGAGGCTCTGAGTCCTCCTGTTCCAGACCAGGGCAGAGTTCCTCCTGTCCCCCTTTCATCTGTGGAAGATATGGGTCCTTCGGGTCCTGACCAGTGCAGATTTCCTCCTGTTCCTCTTTAATCTGTGGAAGTTGTAGGTTCTTCTGGTCCAACTTGTACAGAGTGCCTCCTGTTCCTCTTTAATATGTGGAGGCTCTGATTCCTGATGTTCCAGACTAGTGCACAGTACCTCCTGTTCCTCTTTCATCTGTGGAAGTTCTGGGTCCTCCTGGTCCTGACCAGTGCACACTTCTTCCTATTCCTCTTTAAACTGTGGAAGTTGTAGATTCTCCTGGTCCAACTTGTGCCAAGTCCCTCCTGTTCCCCTTTAATCTGTGGAAGTTCTGGGTCCTCCTGGTCCTGATCAGTGCAGAGTTTCTCCTGTTCCTCTTTTAACTGTGAAAGTTGTAGACTGTCCTGGTCCTGACCAGTGCAGAGTTCCTCCTGTTCCCCTGTCATCTGTGGAAGTTGTGGGTCCTCCTGGTCCTGATCAGTGCAGAATTTCTCCTGTTCCTCTTTAATCTGTGGAAGTTGTAGGTTCTTCTGGTCCAACTTGTACAGAGTGCCTCCTGTTCCTCTTTAATATGTGGAGGCTCTGATTCCTG
Source organism: Dascyllus trimaculatus (assembly GCA_024666655.1). Taxonomy (NCBI): domain Eukaryota; kingdom Metazoa; phylum Chordata; class Actinopteri; family Pomacentridae; genus Dascyllus; species Dascyllus trimaculatus. The sequence continues at coordinate 1,130,428 of CM045459.1, read as the reverse complement.
GTGTTCCAGACTAGTGCACAGTACCTCCTGTTCCTCTTTCATCTGTGGAAGTTCTGGGTCCTCCCGGTCCGACCAGTGCACACTTATTCCTATTCCTCCTTAAACTGTGGAAGTTGTAGATTCTCCTGGTCCAACTTGTGCCAAGTCTCTCCTGTTCCCCTTAAATCTGTGGAAGTTGTGGGTCCTCCGGGTCCTGATCAGTGCAGAGTTTCTCCTGTTTCTCTTTAATCTGTGGAAGTTGCAGGTTCTTCTGGTCCAACTTGTACATAGTGCCTCCTGTTCCTCTTTAATATGTGGAGGCTCTGATTCCTGATGTTCCAGACTAGTGTACAGTACCTCCTGTTCCTCTTTAATCTGTGGAAGTTGTAGATTCTCCTGGTCCGACTTGTGCTGAGTTCCTCCTGTCCCCCTGTCATCTGTGGAAGTTGTGTGTCCTCTTGGCCAAGCCTGGTGAAGAATTCCTTCAATTGCTCTTTAATCTGTTAAGGCTCTGAGTCTTCCTGTTCCAGACTAGTGCACAGGTCCTCCTATTCCCCGTTAATCTGTGGAGGCTGTGGGTCAGACTGATCAAACCTTATGCAGAGTGTCTTCTGTGCTGAGTTCCTCCTGTCCCCCTGTCATCTGTGGAAGTTGTGGGTCCTCCTGGTCCTGACCAGTGCAGACTTCCTCCTCTTCCTCTTTAAACTGTGGAAGTTGTAGATTCTCCTGGTCTGACTTGTGCCAAGTTCCTGTTGTTCCCCTTTAATCTGTGGAAGTTGTGGTTCTCCTGGTCCAACTTGTTCAGAGTTCCTGCTGTTCCTTTGTAATCTGTGGAGACTCTGATTTCTCCTGTTCCAGACTAGTGCAGTGTTCCTCCTGTCCCCCTTTCATCTGTTGAAATTGTGGGTCCTCCTGGTCCTGACCAGGGCAGATTTCTTCCTGTTCCTCTTTAATATGTGAAGGCTCTGATTCCTGATGTTCCAGACTAGTGCACAGTACCTCCTGCTCCTCTTTAATCTGTGGTAAATTATAGATTCTCCTGGTCCGACTTGTGCCGAGTTTCTCCTGTTCCCCTTTAATCTGTGGAGGCTCTAATTTCTTCTGTTCCATACCAGTCCAGAGTTCCTCCTGTTCCCCTTTAATCTATGGAAGTTATGGATCCTCCTGCTCCAGACAGTTGCAGAATTATTCCTGTTCCCTTTTCATATATGGAAGTTGTGGATTCTCCCTATTCATCCTGGTGCAGAGTCAGTCCTCTTCCTTTTTAATCTGTGGAGGCCATTAGTCCTCCTATTCCAGACTAGTGCAGATTTTCTTTTATTTTCTTTTAATCTGTACAGGCTTTGAGTCCTCCTTGTCCAGAACAGTGCAGAATTTCTCCTGTTCCTTCTTAATCCGTTGCAGTCGTGGGTCCTCCCTGTCCAACCTGAAGTAATAATAATAATAATAATAATACATTTTATTTGTATTGCACTTTACTTTTCGAAACAAAATTTCAAAGTGCTACAGATTCAAAAATACACCAGAAATACAAAAACAAAACCAAACAACATAATAGATACAAAAGCAGAAAGACACACCTAGGATTAAGATTATGCCTTGGAGAAAAGATGGATTATAGCCCTTTGACGCCTGAATTTATTTACAATTATATAAAAACAATAATTTTATGTGTTTTTGATTTCAAGTTGATGTTAAATTAAGTGGAGATTGTTAATTTGTCTAAAGCACATATAGTACATATAAAGGTGTAATGCAACAGGCATTAATGGTAAAAAAATGTTTTATTGATGCCGCAAATGTCATTCAAACTGGTCCTAAGAGAAACCAGTGCTTGCAAAAGGTTTCTAGGTATGTATTGAATATGCACGAACCAGCACTGGAGGAATGCATACTCTATCTCGGCTGCAGTGGTACGTTGCAAATTTGCGACAACCGGCATTAAGGGGTTAAAATATTATACATTGGTGACTGTGTGTTTGGATAAAATGATCAGTCGTGGACTCTGATCTGCTCTGATGATGGTTACTCTGTCAGACACAAAAACAGAGAAATGTCCATCAGGTCCTCTTCAGTTTCTCACAGAGTCTCAGTTTATGTGGACTGTCCTGCTGGAACTGTGTCCTTCTACAGAGTCTCCTCTGTAAAAGTACAGAGAAATGAGGCTCTGCACATTTTGTTGACTAGAAAAAGGAGAAATGAAAGATTTAAACCTCCACCCAAACCTCTCTGGCTGTTTCCTGCTCAAGCTTGAGTTCCTCTTAAATGAACATTGGGATCCAGGTCATTGTCTCCGTTTCAAGCTCCTTATAAAGGTAATAACAGCAGCTTTTTCTGTTAAACTTGGTAGATTCTGTTAACAACAGCTGAAAGCTCCACCTTCCACTGGAAAGTCAGGAAAGACAACTGTTCAGCATGTCCATCATTTAGCCTGTGTGTGTTTGAGTTATTTGATGGTCAGCAGCTGAACACAGCTGCTGTTGCAGAAGTTACCTTATAACTCAGCAGCTAATGAGAAAAGTCAGGGGAATTAGTTTACAGCACTGAGTGACCGAGTCTCAGTTTGTTGCACAGATTTAATGATGAGTCTTTCTTTAATCACCAAGGTTTAGATGAGTTTCTATTCGACCCTCTGTGATTTACTTAATTTATTTTTATAGCATAAAATATAAATTTTATTAAAAAAATATGTCAAATTATAGATTAATGTATAAATACTGCCCGAGATAAAGCACATTGAAATCTAAGGTGTTTTTCATCATTTCTCATCACATCAGTTCAGAATCTGCAGTAATGACGTCATGAAAGCTTCCATCGTTGAGCAAACATTACCAAAGAAACTGACGATGCAGAAGTCAACCAGTGATATTCCATAACCCAAATCAAAACATATAGAAGGTAGCATTTTCACATCCATAGTTTAATTTTAAAAAAGGAGTTTCAAACAGATCAGATGCAGTGGAGCAGAAAGGCCCTGAGGATTTGAGATGGAATAATGTGGAAAAGGGAGACGTCAAGGCTTTTTTTTCTTAGCATTTAGACCACATTATACCAGGTCTAATAGATCGAAAACCACTATATATGGACAGGTCAAATCTGGACTACATTGTCCCACAGAGGATAGGGACTCTTTAAAAGTGCTTCTGATTTGTAAAACCTTTATTCTGTTCATAAAAATGCAAAAATGTGAGATTTCTTTGCCCAACTCTGCAACCTACAGGACCCAAATGATCCATTGCCAACATCCCAGTGCCAGACACAACAGGACACCAGTAGAGGTCCTGTCACCATGAGTTGAGATGGTTTTAATGTTTAATGGTGTGGCTGACCTATATACAGTCGGGCAGGTGAAAGTACAAATAAAGTTTAATCAAACTTACTTAACATAGTTGAGACGGGCAGGCAGGAGTGCAAACAAAAGGAAGAGTCTGGGCCCAGGAAAACACAAACTAAAGGTCCAAGAGATATCTAAAGAAACTAAACCTTAAAGATAAAACAATCAAATAAAGAAAAAAACACAAACCAGATAAGCATGGTCAGCATATTAGCAAGATCAGCAGGGAACACAGCAGACAGGACAACAGGAAGAGCTGGCAAAGAATGAGGATATTGGCTCATCTCCCTGAACTAATTTTTGCCCTCCTAGTCTTCTCCACCCTCCTGTCTGTGATCTACTGATCAATCTTGGTGTTGTGTTACAACAAAACGATTCCTAAAATGCACATCAAGGAAAGAGGAATGAGGAGGCTGCTGGAGGAGTTATGAGCAAGACTGGACAGGTGTATCCTTGAGGTATCCTTGATTAATTCTTGTTGCACCCTTGACATACGGTGCTGCTTCTGCTTCTTCCATGAGAATCCAATAGTTCAGATGTACTGTCCAGATGGTGGGAGGTGTTTGGCGTCAGTTTCTCCTACACTGGTAAACATTTCCCCTGAATCAACCATTACCTGGATAAGCCTGTCTGGCAGGTGAACTTGCAGCATCAGTTCCTTTTTGTTTCACCCTGTTCCTCCTTCATGACATAGCCGATGTCCACCTCCTGGTATTTGAATTATTATGATGGGCTACCTGGGCAGGTGTTTCAGGTGTATGGGTGCAGGCAGAGCACAGGTTGAGGCCATGAGGTCACCATCACCTGCACCTTCTTTCCTGCAGAGAATAGTTGTTGAGTGAGTTTCCTCGCTCCTTTCTCGTCCTGCTGTCTCTGCTTCTGTTCCTGCTCTCTCACTACAACAGTTATGTTGTTGATGAACTGTGTAAAGTGCATTCTGTAGATTCCCACAACTGAGTAATAAGAGTTCCTCTATTACTGTTTTTCAGAGCCCTGCTTTGTGGAAGTCATCGAAACTTGGGTCCTGTTTACCTCATCCAGTTCTTACAAATCTGCTGAGTGTAAACTTGGTGTGGTGATGCCATCGGGGGAAACCTGACTTGGAAGTTTATGTTGAGGTGGAATCCACATGTGATTGCAGTGCTGGTTAAGAAAAGGTATTAAGTTGAGCAGTCTCTATTAATTCCCTCTAAGGTCTCTTTCTGTTTAATCATCTTTTTCTACTTTATTTTTTCATCTCATAGTTCCCTGTTATGACTGACTTCTGCATTGGCATCTGGACTGAATGAGGAGGAGGTAAGGGTGTGTCAGAAGATGACAGTTTCATTCTATCATGTAACAACCTTTTAATGTGTTTTGGCCTCTTTAATGCCTCTTTAATTTTGTCTGCCTGCTCATCGAACTGCTCCCCCACTTCTAACTTCTAACTTTCACTTTGACTCAGGATTTCTGATAAGCACTTCCATCTCTGCCCACACATTTGTGTCAAACGCAACCTTCCTGTGGCTGTAGAGCTGTTCTCAGTTTGTTTGTGCCAATGATATGAACATGCTATTAGCTATTCTTCCAGAAGAGACCATAGTATGCTAAGTATTTCTACTACTGTTGTCATTTTTAAAATTTTTTTTATTTGTTTTTTTTTTCGAGCAGCGAACATTTATTGTTGAAGTACTTGATTATTTAGCTGTATATTTCCCAAGTAGAGGTACTCCTAATAATAGGATTGTATTTTTCTTTTTTCCTTTTGCACCAATTAAATAAGCACAAAATAGACAGGATGTAAAACATTTGGTAGACAAGACACAGTTCATCAATTCTGTAAGAAGAGACTCAATATGCCACATGCAGTGAGAAAGCTTATTTATTATAATTGTATTGTTTGTCCAGTTGGGATATTTGGCTATTTATTTTATTTATATGCTGCTTTTTTCTCATTGTCTGTAATTATATATTTATTGATAAATAATTAATGTTTATTCAATATTATTTCTTAATCTCTTTAATTATTTATGCTCTTGTTTTACATCAGCTCTGATACAGGTTAGAATTAGTTTTCAAACTTCAATCCACCCCTTAGTTTAGTTCACTTTTCCTCTGACTGACAACTGGAAAGGTGAACACCACCTTCTGACATGTGATATTTAGTTTCTGTGGAGTCGACTGAAACAAAGGAAATCTAGATGATGGATTAACTTCGTAGTTCAACGTCAGAGTCGACTGGAAACTTTGTCCGTCTCCTTCAGGTCTGTGAATAAACTGTGAGTCTGCTTTGTTTCCTGCTTTAACTTCAGTGATGCTGCTGTTTGTTTCTACTCTGTCATGTTTCTACAACATGTTCACTTCTTATTTCACCACAAACTTTGGATCCCTGCTGTTTAAACATCAATCAATGTGACTATTAGGTTATTGATTATCTGCATTCAGTCAGTTTGATCAGCAGCTGATGTTTCTTCGTTTCTCCAGAATATAAACTGCCTCGTGTCTTTTTTACTTTCGCTTTCTCTGCTCTCCACTGCAGCTCCATGCCTCCATCTGCTGGACTGATAGTAGAAGTGCAGCAGCTGATGTTGTTCAGGAGGATTCCAGTGGATCAATGATGTTTGTTTCCTCTGCAGGTGAAGCTAGAAAGTGTGTGTGAGCTGCTGTGAGTTGAGCAGCATGGATCAGTGTGAGGACAGAGAGGAGGGAGTCCCTCCCTCTAAAAGCTCTCTGTGTGGGGACCAGGAGAAGCAGAGCAAAGCTCAGAGGTGAGACCAGCATCTCTACCTGTCCAGGACTCTTGTGCATGTCAGAGCTCAGCATCACATCACTGCTGCATTATTATTGACAGGAATCAAACTGGACCTGGACCTGGACCTGGACCTGGACCTGGACCTGGACCTGGACCTGCATCCAGTTGTGTGTCCTTTAAAAGCGACCAGTCGATGGATCTCCACATTGTTTTTAAAGAACATCAACCTCCTGATGCAGAGAAGTAAGCTGTGAAATATTCTCCTCCATGACTTTTCTGATATATTTTATTCACATGTTATTAAACTTTAATGTTGGACAGTTAACACGTGTTTCATCTTCTCCAGACTGTTGTATAAATTGTTCTGTTAGTTGTTCCAACTTTATATTAACTGGATCAGTCTGTGTTATTTCAGATAGTGGTGTTGTTTAAGGTTTCAGAATACTTAAAATTTGTTTAGTATGCATAATTGTAAGCTGAATTCAGGAAGCACTTTGCTGCACCGTCTCTGAAAGTAAATTCTCTAAAACTGTCTCAGTGTCTCTGTTGGTCTAAAAGTCCAGTTTTAATGATCTTCTTCTCCTCATAGTTGGAGCTGGATGGAGACAGAACATGAACTATTGACACCAACAGAAATCATCAGATGGAGACTCTTGAATGACACGACTGACTCACTTGGTGCAGAAACTTAACTGTTGATGTTTGTCCACAGAGTGGAGCAGCAGAACTCAGAGGTTCCCACAGCTCCGTCTGTCCAGCAGCATCACCTGGACTCCATATTCATGGTGTGTTCATGGACAACAACTACTTCTCCATCTGTTGTGTTCACACTGGTCTCCATGCTGCTCTTTGTAGACCAGTGGACTGTCAGTGTGTCCAGCATGGATCTGATGTTTGGCTCCATGGTTTCACTCTGATGGACTCATTCATACATTTCTCTGTTCCAGCTGCTGGAGGACAACATGGTGACTTTTGTGAAGAAGGAGCTGAAGAAGATTCAGAATGTTGTGAGTCCAGATTACCCAGAATGCTCAGGGAGTCAGAGGGAGGATGAGGAGGGTGAGGATGAAGAGCAGAGGAGCAGCAGAGAGATGTTCCAGCAGATCACAGTGTTGTTCCTGAGGAGGATGAAGCAGGAGAAGCTGGCTGACTGTCTGCAGAGCAGTAAGAGGATTTGTGTAGAGACTGAAGCTGTGATCAACAGAACATTTACTAACATCTCAGAATATATTCACAGACTCATTCTGTAGGAGAATAAACTGTTTACTGTTCATTAATATAGTGGTCTTAACTGTTGTGTCTCATTCAGAACTTGCTGCTGCAGTTTGTGGACGTAAACTTAAAGGTGGCCTGAAGAAGAAGTTCCAGAGTGTGTTTGAGGGCATCGCTAAAGCAGGACAGCCGACCCTCCTGAATGACATCTACACAGAGCTGTACATCACAGAGGGAGGGACTGCAGAGGTCAATGAAGAACATGAGGTCAGACAGATTGAAGCAGCTTCCAGGAAAGCAGACAGAGCAGAAACAAGCATCAGACCAGAAGACATCTTTAAAGGCTCACCTGGAAGAGACGGACCAATCAGAAGAGTGATGACAAAGGGAGTGGCTGGCATCGGGAAGACAGTGTTAACACAGAAGTTCACTCTGGACTGGGCTGAAGACAAAACCAACCAGGACATCCACTTCATGTTCCCACTGACCTTCAGAGAGCTGAATGTGGTGAAAGAGAGAAAGTTCAGCTTGGTGGAACTTGTTCATCACTTCTTCAGAGAAACCAAAGAAGCAGGAATCTGCAGCTTTGAATTCTTCCAGGTTGTGTTCATCTTTGATGGTCTGGATGAGTGTCGCCTTCCTCTGGACTTCCACAACAATGAGGTCCTGACTGATGTGACAGAGTCCACCTCAGTGGATGTGCTGCTGACAAACCTGATCAGGGGGAAGCTGCTTCCCTCTGCTGGCCTCTGGATAACCACACGACCTGCAGCAGCCAATCAGATCCCTCCTGACTGTGTGGACATGGTGACGGAGGTCAGAGGGTTCAGCGACCCACAGAAGGAGGAGTACTTCAGGAAGAGATCCAGAGATGAGCAGCAGGCCAGCAGCATCATCTCCCACGTGAAGACATCACGAAGCCTCCACATCATGTGCCACATCCCAGTGTTCTGCTGGATCACTGCTACAGTTGTGGAGGAGCTGCTGGGAAGCAGAGAGGGAGGAGAGCTGCCCAGCACCCTGACTGAGATGTACATCCACTACCTGGTGGTTCAGGCCAAAGTCAAGAAGGTCAAGTATGATGGAGGAGCTGAGACAGATCCACCCTGGAGTCCAGACAGCAGGAGGATGATTGAGTCTCTGGGAAAACTGGCTTTTAATCAGCTGAAGAAAGGAAACCTGATCTTCTATGAGTCCGACCTGACAGAGTGTGGCATCAAAATGAGAGCAGCCTCAGTGTACTCAGGAGTGTTCACAGAGATCTTTAAAGAGGAGAGAGGACTGTACCAGGACAAGGTGTTCTGCTTCGTCCATCTGAGCGTTCAGGAGTTTCTGGCTGCTCTTCATGTCCATCAGACCTTCATCAACTCTGGAATCAACCTGCTGGAAAAACACCAACAAACAACATCCAGGTGGTCTAAACTGTTCAGAGAGAAACCTGATCCAACAGTTTTCTACCAGAGAGCTGTGGACGAGGCCTTACAGAGTCCAAACGGAAACCTGGACCTGTTCCTGCGCTTCCTCCTGGGTATGTCTCTGCCAACCAATCACAATCTCCTACGAGGTCTGCTGACACAGACAGGAAGTAGCTCACAGACCAATCAGAAAACAGTGGAGTACATCAAGAAGAAGATCAGTGAGAATGTGTCTGCAGAGAGAAGCATCAATCTGTTCCACTGTCTGAATGAACTGAAGGATGTTTCTCTGGTGGAGGAGATCCAACAGTCCCTGAAATCAGGACGTCTGTCCACAGATGAACTGTCTCCTGCTCAGTGGTCAGCTCTGGTCTACATCTTACTGTCATCAGGACAAGATCTGGACGTGTTTGACCTGAAGAAATACTCTGCTTCAGAGGAGGTTCTTCTGAGGCTGCTGCCAGTGGTCAAAGCCTCCAACAAAGTTGTGTAAGTACACAGTTGGAGACTGAATCTACTTTTACATTATTGTGCTGTTTCATCAGGATCATGTGGTTCTTGTCTCTTCAGACTGAGTGGCTGTAATCTGTCAGAGAGAAGCTGTGAAGCTCTGTCCTCAGTCCTCAGCTCCCAGTCCTCCAGTGTGACAGAGCTGGACCTGACTAACAACAACCTGCAGGATTCAGGAGTGAAGAGTCTTTCTGCTGGACTGGAGAGTCCACACTGTAAACTGGAAACTCTCAGGTCAGGATTCATCTAGCTGTTCACCTAATGACCATTTAAAATGTGTTTTTATTCATGATGAACAGAACACCTGAGGTGGGAGGTTTTCTGTATTTGTGTGACTCACATCAGTTCTGTTACTAACCTTCAGCTGTAGTTTCTCTTAATGAGGTCTCTTCTCACTGCAGGAACTGAACAACCTGAAACCTGCATCACAGAAAGAGAACCTGTAAGAACCTGTGAAGTCTTGGTTCCCGGTTCTGTTTCATTTTCCGCTGTTTTACTAACCAGAACGTTCTGGACACGAGAACAGACATTTTATGTTCTGCTTGTTCAATAACTGAACTCAGTGCAGTTCAGTTGTTGGACAGGAAGCAGGAATGAGAAGAGGTGGAGAATAATGTTCAAGTGTCTGAACAGCTGAGCAGTCCACCTTCTAACCAGTAGATCTCCTGATTTATCCTGATGGTACTGAGGCACCTTATAACCTTACAGATAGACTCACTGCTGTTGTTTACTGTACATAGTGGGATGAATTTATTTTTACACTTCAATATACTTTTATCTTTTCAGTCAGACAGTAAATACTGTACTTAACATGTTGCTTCTTTTCTTATTCTTGTCTCTTCAGACTGAGTAGCTGTAATCTGTCAGAGAGAAGCTGTGAAGCTCTGTCCTCAGTCCTCAGCTCCCAGTCCTCCAGTGTGACAGAGCTGGACCTGACTAACAACAACCTGCAGGATTCAGGAGTGAAGAGTCTTTGTGCTGGACTGGAGAGTCCACACTGTAAACTGGAAACTCTCAGGTCAGGATTTAAACTTGGAATCTCATCTGATTCATATCAGTGGATAAACAGCTAACCTGTGTACAATCATTTCTTCTCATGTCATTCATCAAATGACCTTTTACTGAACTTCAGCAGGATTTTCTGGACTCCAACAATCAACCTCTGAGAGGACTGTCCATTGTGTGTTTTGTTGTTGGATTATTACATCCCACTAATCATTGTTCAGATCCTTCATTTGCTTCAGACACATGGAATGTGCAGCAAAATGTAGCTGAAAGACAAAGAAGAGAAGAAAGAGTGAGAAACATCCAGCCAAGTGTTGTCAGTCAGGGTTGTGTTGTTTTGTGTGTGCAGGCTGTCAGGCTGTCTGATCACAGAGGAAGGCTGTGCTTCTCTGGTCTCAGCTCTGAGCTCCAAGGCCTCAAATGTGAGAGAGCTGGACCTGAGCTACAACCATCCAGGACACTCAGGAGAGAAGCTGCTGAGGGCTGCACTGGAGGATCCACACTGCAGACTGGACACTCTCAGGTACAGACACACGGACATCCAGGTGTATGTGTGTCCATGTTGGACTGCTCCTTTATCAGTGTGTAACAGTGTGAGAGCCATGTAACGTCCATGTGTGCTGCTGAAAGAGTGGCTGCTGCTCTGACCGTCCTCCTCCTTTCAGGGTGACGCCTGCTGGAGTCCCATGGTTGACACCAGGTCTGAGGAAGTGTAAGTGTGTTTTAATGGACTGATGGAAACAAAGCAGCACATCCAACCATCTTCAAACTGTCACATCTCTGAGCTCATCATCAAAGCTTTAACACTGATCACATGACCCATCAATAACTGCAGCTGTGTTGTTTGTTCTCTCCATCAGATTCCTGTCAACTCACAGTCGACACAAACACAGTAAACAGAAAACTCAAACTGTATGACAACAACAGGAAGGTGACACATGTGAAGGAGGATCAGTCGTATCCTGATCATCCAGACAGGTTTGATTTCTGGGAACAGCTGCTGTGTAAAACTGGTCTGACTGGTCGCTGTTACTGGGAGGTTGAGTGGAGAGGAGGCGTTCACATATCAGTGAGTTACAGAGGAATCAGAAGGAAAGGAGACAGTAATGACTGTCGGGTTGGACGTAATAATCAGTCCTGGACTCTGATCTGCTCTGATGGTGGTTACTCTGTCAGACACAAAAACAGAGAAATGTCCATCAGGTCCTCTTCAGTTTCTCACAGAGTCTCAGTTTATGTGGACTGTCCTGCTGGAACTCTGTCCTTCTACAGAGTCTCCTCTGACTCTCTGATCCACCTCCACACCTTCAACACCACATTCACTCAACCTCTGTATCCTGGATTTGGGTTCTGGTTATCTGGTTCCTCAGTGTTTCTGTGTTGAGTTCAGTATTCAGAGTCTCCTCCTGGTAGAGAAACAGTTTGAACAGATAGTTCAGTCTCTACATGTCTGTCACTCAGAAACATGGTTTAGATTCCAGATTTTAACCAAACGTTAAACTATGACATTATTTTACAACAAACTTTACTGTCAGCTGAGAAAAAGTATTCTTCATCTAGACCAGAGGTGCCCAACCTTGTTTGACCCAAGATCTTCTTTTCAAGTCCCAACCTCCTGAGATCTACCAGTCCAGTGTCAACATGGCAGACCCACACACATCGTTTCCAGCCTGCAGTAACTAACCTCAAAACACTTTTTCTTGTTGTCACACAACAACCAGACATCATCACAAACCCTCCCTCTCTCAAACACACACCAATCTGCAGTATGAGCAACAGCCATAACTGACCTTAATATGAACCAAACAGAAAAATAAACCAGATACAAAACAGGTAGATCTCTGAGTCTCAAAAAAGGAAATCACTTCCTACCTTAGTGGGAGACCTGGCACTGGGAGGATGAGGCTAGCTTCTCGTAGTCAGGAGTGTAGGAGCTGGTTGCAAGGTGGTCATCAGTCATTGTTGATCTGTACTCGGACTTGATGGTTTTCATGTGTGAGAAAGCAGACTGGGGTTCAAGGCACATCCTCTGAGACTGGGATACTCATCTTCCACCAGTAGTTTCCAGAACTCTACATGCTCTCCAGGTTGAGCGGATGTTGATCTGGCTTTGATCTCAATGTCAGAATGTCATCGTCAAGAACGGAGCTTTCCAAGTCGAGAAGTGATTTGACTTTGACGGTAATGTCACCAACATCAATACTTGCACCAGATGGACAACACATATAGCTGGCTACAGGTTTGATGGATGCAGTCAGTAAAACGCCTCTCAAACTCTGATGAGTGCTGTCAGGCTGTGTCACACCTTTACCTTGACGTTGTAGTTCTGCTTGCATGTGAGGGAAGTTGCACAGGTTACCACGCTGCAGCCTGCTTGACATCAGCTGCAGCTTGCTTTGAAACGTGTTCATTCACTTCATTGTCGTGGTACTGTGGGAGGGTTGCACTTCTTTAACGGCCTTCACGATCCCTGTTTTATCTTTAAGGTGGTCAATAAGGCTATCCGCTGCCTCAGGAAAGGATTCCTTCTCAATATGGCCGTCTTTGAATGGCTTCTTGTGTTTAGCAAGGACGTGACTGACGCCATAGGAAGCAATAGTTGTGGCCTTACCCTGGGTCTTGGGTTTAGTGAAGATTGACAGCCATGCTTTCAAATCCCGCACTTTTGTGGCGCGTAAAGACGTTTCTGCAGGGAAATCCTTCTGGGAACTCCTGTGTACCATTTTTAAATGCCGCTCCAGATTCCCTTTCTTTGCCAACGCCACCGTTGCATTGCAGGTCAAACAAACAGGCTTTGAATGAGAATAAAAAATAATAATCTTCTTCCATTCAGGGTGAAAATGGTAGGTCTTGGCTCCTTTCCCCTCAGACATGTTGACATTTAGGAGTGCGTAACCACTCTGATCGCTAGCTGCTAGCTACTGTTGACAGCTGTAAACTTCCTGTTGTGCATGTCACACGCTACTGTAGGTTAAACGTGACCTACTACTACAACAAAGACAATACATATCCTCACAACAAAGACTCACAATAAAACCACACATATCCAACAACGTAGCACAAAACTAAACATACCCAACGACGCATAACTACAACAAAACAAAACATACAGTTACACATGAAAACACTTTATTGTTTTCATTTTTTCCTACACCCCTCGCGGTCGTCTTGGGTCTACCAGTAGATCACGATCGACTGATTGGGCACACCTGATTCAGACTGACATATTCTTTATACTGTGTCCGTAAAAAGGCCCAGCAGAGGTTGGACTTCCTGCAACAGCTCAGGAAGTCTAACCTCCCACAGCAGCTGCTGATCACCTTCTACACCACCATCATCCAGTCTGTCCTCTGAACCTCCATCACTGTCTGGTTTGGATCGGTCACCAAACAGGACAGGCACAAGGACAATCAGGTCTGCAGAGAGGCTCACTGGGGGGCCGACCTGCCCTCCATCCAGGACCTGTACCTGTCCAGGGTCAGGAAGCGGGCAGGTCACATCTCTGCAGACCCCTCACACCCAGCACACAAACTCTTTAAACTCCTCCCGTCTGGTAGGCATTACAGAGCACTGTACGCCAAAACCACCAGACACAGAGACAGCTTCTTCCTCCAGGCCGTTACCCTGATGAACTCTGACCAGAGACTCAGGAACCACTGGGCAGTAACCCACACTGATGCATATCTGACTACTGTACCACTCAGCGTCAGTAACCCTGCCACTTTGAACACAACCTGTAAACTCTGTAAATACTGCCATTGATGGATGTCTATGTTTACATTTGTATTGCTTTTATTTTTATTATTTTCAACCTTATTTTTAGTACATATATATACACCAGAGTCAAATTCCTTGTTTTTGTGCACAAACTTGGCCAATAAAGCTTACCCAGTTTCTGAACTATGCTTCCTTGTCTCACCTCTGGACTGTCAGGGTTTGACTTTCTAATCAATCTTTCCATGAACAGCTGCAACACTGGAAACACTCAGCTACAGACAGGAAACAGGGAGTGGTACGTCACCTTGATTCTTCTTCTTCTCCTTCTCTTGTGTTTTGTGGCAGTTTGTTACCCATTTCAGGGAGCATTACTGCCACCTACTGAGCCGGATTTGGGACGAGAGATTAGGCAGTTACAGTCAATGTTCAAAAAAAGAAAAAAAAGAAAAAACTAATAATAAATTTTAAAATAAAACTTAGATTCTTCCCATTAATCCTGTAGAAGCTCAAATAAATGCTTCAGGACTTCCCTCACTTCTCTTCTAAGTAGATTTTCCAAATTAAATACTGCTTTTACCCTCTCTACCGCTGCCTTCAGTACTCTCCTTTCCTCCCCATATCTTTCACACTCCATCATCAGATGCGGTACAGATTCAATTGTTCACACTTCCCATCTGCGAGCTTGCCAGTCTTATGGCCCTCTCCCTCTGGTTCCTTCCAAGCCTCCTTCCCTCCCCATCCTGTCTTTGTATTGCCTTTAAGTGTCTGCCTGTATCTTGGAGCTCCCAATATTCTTGCCACCGTTCTCGTATATGCTTTCTTATGAGTGCTTTCCCTTCAGTTTTGCTTAATTGAACTTGAATATCCACCACTTGAGATCTTAGTGACTTCTTAGCTAGAATATCCACATCCTCATTCCTATCAATTCCAACATGAGCAGGAGCCCAAAAAACTCACTTCCAGCCCTTTTCTCTGGATTTTATATCTTATAATATGAACCTCAAATATCAGCTCTAGTCTGCAAGATTTCATTGTTTGTCTGCTTGTGAGGGCTGCCCAGCTATCTGATGCAATCACTGCCTTAACTACACCATTCTCCTCGATCCATTGCAGAGCTATTATTATCGCTATTAGCTCTACAGCATTTACCCACACATGATATGTACATCTTTTCTTAATGCTGATTTTATTCCAAGGAATGTATAAGGCTTCCCCAGTCCGATCTGTTTCTGGTCTTTTCATCCATCTGTAAATACTATCATTCTATTCGAGTACTTCTGCTGTAAATATTTTAGAGCTACACTCCCACCTACACCTTGCTTCTTTATTTCCTTAAGTTGAGTTTGTATTTCAAAATTCACCACAGGCATTGCAAAGAGCCAGGGAGGAATGTTTGACACAGGGACTGTTTGACTGAACTGGAGTTGGTCCAAACCTGTCTGCTCTGCTACCACATTCCTTATCCAACCAAAGCTTTTCACATTGGTTCTCTTATCCCCCAGCAATCCTTCAATATAGCTTTGGTTGGATATGATTCTCCACGACCCCTCATACACTATATTACCAAAAGTATTTGCTCACCCATCCAAATGATCAGAATCAGGTGTCCTAATCACTTGGCCTGGCCACAGGTGTATAAAATCAAGCACCAGGCATGCAGACTGTTTTGACAAACATTTGTAAAAGAATGGGTCGCTCTCAGGAGCTCAGTGAATTCCAGCGTGGAACTGTCATAGGATGCCACCTGTGCAACAAATCCAGTCGTGAAATTTCCTCGCTCCTAAATATTCCACAGTCAACTCTCAGCTTTATTATAAGAAAATGGAAGAGTTTGGGAACAACAGCAACTCGGCCACCAAGTGGTAGGCCACGTAAACTGACGGAGAGGGGTCAGCGGATGCTGAGGCGCATAGTGCAAAGAGGTCGCCCACTTCCTGCACAGTTAATTGCTGCAGAGCTCCAAGCTTCATGTGGCCTTGTGTTGCTTTGATCTTGGCCTCCAGCCTCCTTCTCCATGGGGGATACTGTTTCTACTGGTTGTTGGTGTTCATCTTGTAGCCAAGCATCTGTAGAACTGCTGTTACTGTTGCAGCCTGTTAGTCTCAGTGATGGTCACAGTATGGATAGCTGGCAGAGCTGCATTCATATCTTCTAGTAGACTTCCTGAATGTTCTTTGTCACTTCACCAAAGGAAATAACAGTTTCAGGTATTTAACTTAGTTATGATCGTCCGTCTCAGGTCAGTTGACCTGATATAAGGTTATATTGGCTTGTGGTTGTTGGGGCCCCAGAACCCAATCTCAGAATGTGGTGATGATGATGATACCTCCCCCTGACCTGTGGTCCTGGCTCCCCCTAGCCATAGCATCTCTGTTGTACCTTGTCAGTCTCTAGCTGTGATAGCAGTTTGTGTTTGTGGACATTGGAACACTGTGTTACGTAGTGAAAGCTTCCCAAATCACGACGGAGGCTCGGCTGTCTTTGTTGAACATTACTGTTCCACCTTTATTTAACAGAACGGAGGCCTGAACTTGCCGTTTCGCTGTCTTAGTCAAACTCAAAACAACATCGTAGCACAGTTCCGGTTAGACACCTTCACAATAAAACACTCCCGGTTCACCAAAGTAAAGCATTAGTGGTGCCTTTACGATATCTCATCAAACGATTGCAATAATATACAACCATGTGAAACTCAATTAATAATCATGCAAACCGATACACTCATAACAACAAAATGCAAGTAAGTCACAACACACTGAGCCAGAAGCTGTTTCTTCGTTAGCTTAGATGTGGGGTTTACTAGTATCCACAGGTCCCACATCCTCTGCATACATCCCCGATCACTGGGACTGCTTGTATAGCAGCATTCTAACAGTTCCATGTTCTCTGTCCTGGTCCATGAAGGTCTTGTTCCAGTAGCCCACTTCTCATCAGGCTGCCCTTGTTGACCTTGTTAACCAGGCGACAGGAGCCTTTAATCAATTAAACAACAGGCACTGAGCTTTCCAACAGAGGAAGATAAGATTAACGTTACAGATTTACTCAGCTGATTTAAACATGAAGGTTAAGACCTCAGAGCATCATGTATTATACACATTTATCTAATTAAATATTACAGTTAAAACACAGCATTATAGTATTAGACCTGAACTCTCAGCTTACTGGTACGTCTTTAGTTGCATCTCTTAATGCTGTCAAACTATGTCAGACATTTGATCGCCGTCTCAAATCCACTTTCACATCGTTGATAACTGTCAGGAATTTACAGCCTGATGAAACTTTCTGGTTTAATGATCCACAGAGTGTTTGTAGGAGTTCTGCTGGATGTTTTCAGTCATATTAAAATGGTTGAATGTTGAAATGAAATCAGTCAGAATCAGCCTGTAAAATGTGCTTTTATTGTGAAACTCTGCTGCTGCTTCATCATAGGTGGAGTCTGACTGGTTCCAGGAAACAACTCACCTGGCTGAGACAGGTAAGTTGTTATCGTGCTGGAAACTTTGTCCTTCTCCTTCAGGTCTGTGAATAAACTGTGAGTCTGCTTTGTTTCCTGCTTTAACTTCAGTGATGCTGCTGTTTGTTTCTGCTGTCATGTTTCTACAACATGTTCACTTCTTATTTCACCACAAACTTTGGATCCCTGCTGTTTAAACATTGATCAGTGTGATTGTTAGGTTATTGATCATCTGCAGTCAATCAGTATTTATACTTACTTATTGATTATTTGCATTCAGTCAGTTTGATCAGCAGCTGATGTTTCTTCATTTCTCCAGAATATAAACTGCCTCATGTCTTTTTTACTTTCGCTTTCTCTGCTCTCCACTGCAGCTCCATGCCTCCATCTGCTGGACTGACAGTAGAAATGCAGCAGCTGATGTTCAGGAGGATTCCAGTGGATCAATGATGTTTGTTTCCTCTGCAGGTGAAGCTAGAAAGTGTGTGTGAGCTGCTGTGAGTTGAGCAGCATGGATCAGTGTGAGGACAGAGAGGAGGGAGTCCCTCCCTCTAAAAGCTCTCTGTGTGGGGACCAGGAGAAGCAGAGCAAAGCTCAGAGGTGAGACCAGCATCTCTACCTGTCCAGGACTCTAGTGAATGTCAGAGCTCAGCATTACATCACTGCTGCATCATTATTGACAGGAATCAACCTGGACCTGGACCTGGACCGGGACCGGGACCGGGACCGGGACCGGGACCGGGACCGGGACCTGGCCGTGCATTGAGCAGTGTGTCTTTTAAAAGTGACTGGTCAAATGGTCGCTTCATTGACTTTAAAGAATATCAAACTCCTGCTGTGAAGAAGTAAGTCCTAAAATATCTGAACTGACTGTTTTAATTGTTCTGTTAGTTGTTCCAACTTTTTACCAACATTCAATCAGTCTGTTCAGGTTTATGTTTGTCTCAAAGGATTTAAAGTGAATTTACCTTACTGATGGTCTTCCTCTTTATTTACCAGAATCTATCAAAGATCAGACCACTCTGGACCTGGACCTGGCCGTGTATCCAGCTTTGTGTCTTTTAAGAGCGACTGGTCAAATGGTCGCTTCATTGACTTCAAAGAACATCAACCTCCTGCTGTGAAGAGGTAAGTCCTAAAATATCTGAACTGTTTTAACTGTTCTGTTAGTTGTTCCAATTTTATAACAACATTAAATCAGTCTGTTAAGGTTTGTAGAGATGCGTGTTTGTTTATTTAGGATAAAAGACAAACAACTTCTCTCTTTTTTAGTTTATTTAATCTGAATATCGGAGTCTCAAAAGCTTGTACAAGGTTCTTCACTGTATGCAATGACCCAAGCAGTAAAGACAACGGTAACACTTTATAATAACGATCATTTATAAGGCATGTATAAGCTATTAATAGATATTAGTAGATAGTTAACTAAGCATGAACAAACCACTTATAAACATTTGTAAATGATTATTAAACCATTGACAACTTAAGTTACAAGACATTTATATGCTATTAGTAGATCTTGAAATAATCATGAATAAACTATTTATATATATTTGTAAATGATCATTAAATCAGTTAAAACTTAAGGTGTACAACATTTACATTTGATTTATACATTATGAGAAACACTGCATCAACATTGTTTGTACATGATTTATTCATCTTCAACTAATGTTATTTAATATGTAGGAAAACAGTTTTTGAATGATTTCAGGAAATATCCACCATCACCATTTGTTTATTCATGTTTAACAAATGATTTGTTAGACATTCATCAAATTATATAAATCATTTGTGGATGTTATTGTGGCCCCTAATCTAAAGTGAAAACTATTCATCATTTACAGATATCTACTAATGTTTGCTAAACATTTGTAGACTTTTTCATCACATGTAAGAAATGTTGTAGACAACTACAACATTTATATGATGTTATAACACCAGCTAAAACAATTACTACTATTCTTAATAGCACAAGTTCTTCAATGTTTCATGTAACACTAACTTATTCCCTTGTATCAATCTGCACTGACTATGTGGGATTAGCAAAACCATCCAACCACACTGTTATGTTGTGTTTATAAAGCTAGCTAGACTAGCCCATGTAGCTAATATAGCTATCATGACAGTGTGCTTGGATAGTTTTGCTAACCCCACATAGTCTGTGCAGATTGATGCAAGGGAATAAGTTCGAGTTACATGAAACATTGAAGAACTTGATACTCTGTCCTCCTAATTCTGTCACTGTTTGATGTCACAGAAAAGGATGGATCCCAAAGTTGTCTACAACATTTGTTACATGTAATGAAAAAGTCTACAAATGTTTAACAAACATTAGTAGATATTTGTGAATGATGAATAGTTTTCACTTTAGATTAGGGGCCATAATAACATCTGCAAATGATTTATAGATTTATTATAAATGTCTAACAAATCATTTGTTAAACATGAAAAGAGAAGTTTCTTTGTATCTGTATTCATAAAAAAACAGATGGTTCATTAGAGGTGAGTAAAAGGTCCACAAATCATGAATAAACATGAACAAACATTAGTAAACCATGAATAGTTTTCACTTTAGATTAGGGGCCACAATAACATCCACAAATGATCTGTATAATTTAATTAATGTCAAACAAATCATTTGTTAAACATGAATAAACAAATGGTGATGGTGGATATTTCCTGAAATCATTCAAAAACTGTTTTCCTACATATTAAATAACATTAGTTGAAGATGGATCAACAATGTTGATGCAGTGTTTCTCATAATGTATAAATCATATATAAATGTTGTACACCTTAAGTTTTAATTGGTTTAATGATCATTTACAAATATATAAATAGTTTATTCATGATTAGTTCAAGATCTACTAATAGCTCATAAATGTCTTGTAAGTTGTAAATGATTTAATAATCATTTACGAATGTTTATAAGTGGTTTGTTCATGATTAGTTAACTATCTACTAATATCTATTAATAACTTATAAATGCCTTCTAAATGGTTGTTATTATAAAGTGTTACCAAGACAATGATAGAAATGTGACTACAATTTTTATAGTAAAGATGGAAAGGGAGGTTGCTTTAAGGTATCCACCCTCCCTGAACCAGCCCATCCGATTCGTCCGCATCTTCAGAGTCTTCTCCCAACCAATCATCAAACCTGTGGAAGGAAGTTGTCCCCCCACCCTGTGTGTTTTTGTGATGTCATGTAAGGGTGACTCTAAGAAGATAGCTCTGGCACCTTAAGTCCTAGTTGTAGTTGTCTGTTCCAGAGCTATCAGGTACACCATGACCTAGGAGGATGAGTCCCCAGAGATTTGGTGCTCATGTTTTGGGTATGAGCAGGTTGTTGTCCAAACTAGGAGCAAACAGACATTTAGAACTTAGAACATACACTATATTACCAAAAGTATTTGCTCACCTGCCTTGACTCACATATGAACTTAAGTGCCATCCCATTCCTAACCCATAGGGTTCAATATGATGTCGGTCCACCTTTTGCAGCTTTTACAGCTTCAACTCTTCTGGGAAGGCTGTCCACAAGGTTGAGGAGTGTGTTCATGGGAATATCTGACCATCTTCCAGAAGCACATTGGTGAGGTCACACACTGATGTTGGTGGAGAAGGCCTGGCTCTCAGTCTCTGCTCTAATCCATGCCAAAGGTGTTCTATCGGGTTCAGGTCAGGACCCATCTCCAAACTGTTCCCACAAGGTCGGGAGCATAGAATTGTCCAAAATGTTTTGGTATCCTGAAGCATTCAAAGTTCCTTTCACTGGAACTAAGGGGCCAAGCTCGACTCCTGAAAAACAAGCCCACACCATAATTCCTCCTCCACCAAATTTCACACTTGGCACAATGCAGTCCGAAATGTACCATTCTCCTGGCAACCTCCAAACCCAGACTGGTCCATCAGATTGCCAGATGGAAAAGCGTGATTCATCACTCCAGAGAACGCGTCTCCACTGCTCTATAGTCCAGTGGCGGCGTGCTTTACACCACTGCATCCGGCGCTTGGCATTGCACTTGGTGATGTACGGCTTGGATGCAGCTGCTCTGCCATGGAAACCCATTAATGAAGCTCTCTGCGTACTGTACTTGGGCTAATCTGAAGGCCACATGAAGTTTGGAGCTCTGCAGCAATTGACTGTGCAGGAAGTGGGCGACCTCTTTGCACTATGCGCCTCAGCATCGCCTCAGCCGAGTTGCTGTTGTTCCCAAACTCTTCCATTTTCTTATAATAAAATTGACAGTTGACTGTGGAATATTTAGGAGTGAGGAAATTTCACGACTGGATTTGTTGCACAGGTGGCATCCTATGACAGTTCCACGCTGGAATTCACTGAGCTCCTGAGAGCGACCCATTCTTTTACAAATGTTTGTCAAAACAGTCTGCATGCCTAGGTGCTTGATTTTATACACCTGTGGCCAGGCCAAGTGATTAGGACACCTGATTCTGATCATTTGGATGGGTGAGCAAATACTTTTGGTAATATAGTGTATGTGAATGTGGAGGCTGCTTGGTGTTCTTCTCAGTGTCAGTGTCCCC
This sequence comes from Dascyllus trimaculatus, assembly GCA_024666655.1. Taxonomy (NCBI): domain Eukaryota; kingdom Metazoa; phylum Chordata; class Actinopteri; family Pomacentridae; genus Dascyllus; species Dascyllus trimaculatus. Next base: position 1,108,521 of record CM045459.1, on the reverse strand, counting down.
TGAGAGTATGTATTAAAATCTAAAAGTGAAAGGTTAAAAGTAATTTACACTAACAGGTTTATGTTTGTCTCAAATGATTTAAAGTGAATTTACCTTACTGGTGGTCTTCCTCTTCTTTTTTTTACCAGAATCTATCAAAGATCAGACCACTCTGGACCTGGACCTGGACCTGGACGTGCATCCAGCTTTGTGTCTTTTAAGAGTGACCGGTCAATGGGTCGCTTCATTGACTTTAAAGACCATCAACCTCCTGCTGCGACGAAGTAAGACCTAAAATATCTGAACTGACTGTTTTAATTGTTCTGTTAGTTGTTCCAACTGTAAACCAACATTAAATCAGTCTGTTCAGGTTTATGTTTGTCTCAAAGGATTTAAAGTGAATTTATCTTACTGATGGTCTTCCTCTTTATTTACCAGAATCTATCAAAGATCAGACCACTCTGGACCTGGACCTGGCCGTGTATCCAGCTTTGTGTCTTTTAAGAGCGACTGGTCAAATGGTCGCTTCATTGACTTCAAAGAACATCAACCTCCTGCTGTGAAGAGGTAAGTCCTAAAATATCTGAACTGTTTTAACTGTTCTGTTAGTTGTTCCAATTTTATAACAACATTAAATCAGTCTGTTAAGGTTTGTAGAGATGCGTGTTTGTTTATTTAGGATAAAAGACAAACAACTTCTCTCTTTTTTAGTTTATTTAATCTGAATATCGGAGTCTCAAAAGCTTGTACAAGGTTCTTCACTGTATGCAATGACCCAAGCAGTAAAGACAACGGTAACACTTTATAATAACGATCATTTATAAGGCATGTATAAGCTATTAATAGATATTAGTAGATAGTTAACTAAGCATGAACAAACCACTTATAAACATTTGTAAATGATTATTAAACCATTGACAACTTAAGTTACAAGACATTTATATGCTATTAGTAGATCTTGAAATAATCATGAATAAACTATTTATATATATTTGTAAATGATCATTAAATCAGTTAAAACTTAAGGTGTACAACATTTACATTTGATTTATACATTATGAGAAACACTGCATCAACATTGTTTGTACATGATTTATTCATCTTCAACTAATGTTATTTAATATGTAGGAAAACAGTTTTTGAATGATTTCAGGAAATATCCACCATCACCATTTGTTTATTCATGTTTAACAAATGATTTGTTAGACATTCATCAAATTATATAAATCATTTGTGGATGTTATTGTGGCCCCTAATCTAAAGTGAAAACTATTCATCATTTACAGATATCTACTAATGTTTGCTAAACATTTGTAGACTTTTTCATCACATGTAAGAAATGTTGTAGACAACTACAACATTTATATGATGTTATAACACCAGCTAAAACAATTACTACTATTCTTAATAGCACAAGTTCTTCAATGTTTCATGTAACACTAACTTATTCCCTTGTATCAATCTGCACTGACTATGTGGGATTAGCAAAACCATCCAACCACACTGTTATGTTGTGTTTATAAAGCTAGCTAGACTAGCCCATGTAGCTAATATAGCTATCATGACAGTGTGCTTGGATAGTTTTGCTAACCCCACATAGTCTGTGCAGATTGATGCAAGGGAATAAGTTCGAGTTACATGAAACATTGAAGAACTTGATACTCTGTCCTCCTAATTCTGTCACTGTTTGATGTCACAGAAAAGGATGGATCCCAAAGTTGTCTACAACATTTGTTACATGTAATGAAAAAGTCTACAAATGTTTAACAAACATTAGTAGATATTTGTGAATGATGAATAGTTTTCACTTTAGATTAGGGGCCATAATAACATCTGCAAATGATTTATAGATTTATTATAAATGTCTAACAAATCATTTGTTAAACATGAAAAGAGAAGTTTCTTTGTATCTGTATTCATAAAAAAACAGATGGTTCATTAGAGGTGAGTAAAAGGTCCACAAATCATGAATAAACATGAACAAACATTAGTAAACCATGAATAGTTTTCACTTTAGATTAGGGGCCACAATAACATCCACAAATGATCTGTATAATTTAATTAATGTCAAACAAATCATTTGTTAAACATGAATAAACAAATGGTGATGGTGGATATTTCCTGAAATCATTCAAAAACTGTTTTCCTACATATTAAATAACATTAGTTGAAGATGGATCAACAATGTTGATGCAGTGTTTCTCATAATGTATAAATCATATATAAATGTTGTACACCTTAAGTTTTAATTGGTTTAATGATCATTTACAAATATATAAATAGTTTATTCATGATTAGTTCAAGATCTACTAATAGCTCATAAATGTCTTGTAAGTTGTAAATGATTTAATAATCATTTACGAATGTTTATAAGTGGTTTGTTCATGATTAGTTAACTATCTACTAATATCTATTAATAACTTATAAATGCCTTCTAAATGGTTGTTATTATAAAGTGTTACCAAGACAATGATAGAAATGTGACTACAATTTTTATAGTAAAGATGGAAAGGGAGGTTGCTTTAAGGTATCCACCCTCCCTGAACCAGCCCATCCGATTCGTCCGCATCTTCAGAGTCTTCTCCCAACCAATCATCAAACCTGTGGAAGGAAGTTGTCCCCCCACCCTGTGTGTTTTTGTGATGTCATGTAAGGGTGACTCTAAGAAGATAGCTCTGGCACCTTAAGTCCTAGTTGTAGTTGTCTGTTCCAGAGCTATCAGGTACACCATGACCTAGGAGGATGAGTCCCCAGAGATTTGGTGCTCATGTTTTGGGTATGAGCAGGTTGTTGTCCAAACTAGGAGCAAACAGACATTTAGAACTTAGAACATACACTATATTACCAAAAGTATTTGCTCACCTGCCTTGACTCACATATGAACTTAAGTGCCATCCCATTCCTAACCCATAGGGTTCAATATGATGTCGGTCCACCTTTTGCAGCTTTTACAGCTTCAACTCTTCTGGGAAGGCTGTCCACAAGGTTGAGGAGTGTGTTCATGGGAATATCTGACCATCTTCCAGAAGCACATTGGTGAGGTCACACACTGATGTTGGTGGAGAAGGCCTGGCTCTCAGTCTCTGCTCTAATCCATGCCAAAGGTGTTCTATCGGGTTCAGGTCAGGACCCATCTCCAAACTGTTCCCACAAGGTCGGGAGCATAGAATTGTCCAAAATGTTTTGGTATCCTGAAGCATTCAAAGTTCCTTTCACTGGAACTAAGGGGCCAAGCTCGACTCCTGAAAAACAAGCCCACACCATAATTCCTCCTCCACCAAATTTCACACTTGGCACAATGCAGTCCGAAATGTACCATTCTCCTGGCAACCTCCAAACCCAGACTGGTCCATCAGATTGCCAGATGGAAAAGCGTGATTCATCACTCCAGAGAACGCGTCTCCACTGCTCTATAGTCCAGTGGCGGCGTGCTTTACACCACTGCATCCGGCGCTTGGCATTGCACTTGGTGATGTACGGCTTGGATGCAGCTGCTCTGCCATGGAAACCCATTAATGAAGCTCTCTGCGTACTGTACTTGGGCTAATCTGAAGGCCACATGAAGTTTGGAGCTCTGCAGCAATTGACTGTGCAGGAAGTGGGCGACCTCTTTGCACTATGCGCCTCAGCATCGCCTCAGCCGAGTTGCTGTTGTTCCCAAACTCTTCCATTTTCTTATAATAAAATTGACAGTTGACTGTGGAATATTTAGGAGTGAGGAAATTTCACGACTGGATTTGTTGCACAGGTGGCATCCTATGACAGTTCCACGCTGGAATTCACTGAGCTCCTGAGAGCGACCCATTCTTTTACAAATGTTTGTCAAAACAGTCTGCATGCCTAGGTGCTTGATTTTATACACCTGTGGCCAGGCCAAGTGATTAGGACACCTGATTCTGATCATTTGGATGGGTGAGCAAATACTTTTGGTAATATAGTGTATGTGAATGTGGAGGCTGCTTGGTGTTCTTCTCAGTGTCAGTGTCCCCTGAGAGTATGTATTAAAATCTAAAAGTGAAAGGTTAAAAGTAATTTACACTAACAGGTTTATGTTTGTCTCAAATGATTTAAAGTGAATTTACCTTACTGGTGGTCTTCCTCTTCTTTTTTTTACCAGAATCTATCAAAGATCAGACCACTCTGGACCTGGACCTGGACCTGGACGTGCATCCAGCTTTGTGTCTTTTAAGAGTGACCGGTCAATGGGTCGCTTCATTGACTTTAAAGACCATCAACCTCCTGCTGCGACGAAGTAAGACCTAAAATATCTGAACTGACTGTTTTAATTGTTCTGTTAGTTGTTCCAACTGTAAACCAACATTAAATCAGTCTGTTCAGGTTTATGTTTGTCTCAAAGGATTTAAAGTGAATTTATCTTACTGGTGGTTTTCCTCTTTATTTACCAGAATCTATCAAAGATCAGACCACTCTGGACCTGGACCTGGACCTGGACGTGCATTGAGCTTTGTGTCTTTTAAGAGTGACCGGTCAAATGGTCGCTTCATTGACTTTAAAGACCATCAACCTCCTGCTGCGACGAAGTAAGACCTAAAATATCTGAACTGACTGTTTTAATTGTTCTGTTAGTTGTTCCAACTTTGTACCAACATTAAATCAGTCTGTTTAGGTTTATGTTTGTCTCAAAGGATGAAAAGTGAATTTATCTTACTGATGGTCTTCCTCTTCTTTTTTTTACCAGAATCTATCAAAGATCAGACCACTCTGGACCTGGACCTGGACCTGGACGTGCATCCAGCTTTGTGTCTTTTAAGAGTGACCGGTCAATGGGTCGCTTCATTGACTTTAAAGACCATCAACCTCCTGCTGCGACGAAGTAAGACCTAAAATATCTGAACTGACTGTTTTAATTGTTCTGTTAGTTGTTCCAACTGTAAACCAACATAAAATCAGTCTGTTCAGGTTTATGTTTGCCCAAATTATATTACAATATCAAAGATACAGATAAATCAGGCTATAATAAAGGGTTAAAAGACAGTTTGTGGTAACAAGATGACGGACCCTCGTTATTATACCATGAGATTTATGGATTTTTTGCGAACTCAGTCAGTTTGTTGTCTCCAATTCAAACTCTCATCAATAAAAAAAACAATAAAAAAATTTCAGACTGGACACTTGATTCATCTCAATCGACTCCAATATAATTTTAGATAAATTTTTAGAGTAGGTTTTTTTTTGCCACTTAAAATAAGTTTGATTTTCTTATATTCAAAGATAATTTATTTAATCTCAACCAACTAGAATAGGCAGTTAAACCACCATTATCATCTTTCATCAGTTAATCAAAATTTGAATGGGAAAGAACAAGGGTTGTGTCATCTGCAAACATTATTGGGGAAATGATATTTGAGACATTACATAAATCATTTATATAGATGAGGAATAATAATGGTTCAACAATGGACCCCTGTTCAACCCCACAGGGTAATCTCACCTTGTTGGAAAATCAACCCTTAAGACAAACAAACTTACTTCTATCAGTGACATAATTATTCAGTCATTTGTGTTTATCATCATCAAAACCATATCTATACAATTTTTTCATAAAATATGATGGTTTACTTTATCAAAACCCTTTTAAATCTCAATCAAAATACTGCAACTATACTCATTGTTCTCAAGTGCACAACAAACTTTGTCAATCAGGTGAAGCAGAGTCATGTAAGTGGAGTGATGTTTACGCAAATCGTACTGGCGTTAGTTTGAATCTTAATGACAAAAGAATTTGTTTATATATAATTGTTTCTAAAATTTTTCAAAAACATGTCAGAATAGATATGGGTCTGTAGTTATTGAAGTGACATGGATCATCTGCTTTAAATAGAGGTATACCTTTGGCAACTATTAAATCTTCAGCCACAATGCCTGTTTTCAAAGACAATAAAAATATGTGAACCAGTGGAAGCAGTATGGACTGTTTCACCTGTTTGACAAGGAGGAACTTTCTTTGTTAATTCATAAGCAATGTTAACAAAAAAATCATTACATTTTTGAACTACATCAAATGGATTGTTAAAATAATTTTTACCATCCGAAAAGACTGGGGTTAACTCTGGTGTGCTCTTTTCTCTTTGTAGCAACTGATTTATGACTTTCCATGTGGTTTTAATATCGTTTCAACACCTCTTAAATTGTTCACTCCAATAATTCTTTTTTTTTCCAGTTCTAACTGAATGAGTATATGTGTTTCTGTAAGATTTATAAACACTAAGAGTGAGATGAGTGGGATTTGAGACATATTTCCTATACAATTTATTTTTTCCCTTAATAGCTTCAATAAATCAACTGTGAACCAAGGCTTATCAAAGCCTTGACTGTGTTTCTTTAATAAAACTACCAGTTGGAAAACACTTATTTTTTAACTAAAATTTATGATCGTCATAAATTTTTCATATATGACATCACCATTATTTTCTTCATATATATCATTCCATGTGGTGATGTCAAGCATATCTTTAAATTTAAAACTATTTGACCTGCTTATTATTCTTTTCTGCATTTTCTGCCTGTTAGGTTTTGCTCTATTTGCTTTGATTGAAGAAAATTGAAATATGGGGAAATGATCTGACAAATCTGAATACAAAACCCCAGATTTTATCCCTTTATCCAGACAGTTAGTTAAAATGTTATCAATCAAAGTTGCTCAATTCCCATTAACTCGTGTATACTTACATACTAACGACAACAACTTCTTAATTTGAGATGTATTCAACTTATTTTAGTTGTATTATCGTGGCTCTTCTCTAGATTTAAGACCATCTTGTACTTGAAATCAGATCACACAGATTAATTGAAGCATTCTGAGATATAATGTCTTCTCACAGTTGGCTAGAAATCCTAATATTTAGTGGTGTTTGACAGCATTTGAAGGTGTTGTGTTTTAGGTGAAGCCAGCTACGCCCAAAAGGAGATGTTTTAACTCAAAAGCTGACATTTGCTTTGTTTTTTTTAACACATTTTACACATGCAGCTGTTTTCTGATATGAATTGGTGATTTTCCAATAAAATGCATTTACTTTATTTCTTAAATCCAGATTATTTATCTCATACAAACAACAGCTCAGCTTGAAACATATATGAAATGAAATGAACCTTGTTTCTTGTAAAATACAACTAAAACAAGATCATTTCAAGATTGTTTGACTTAACAAGATATTTAAGATGCGTTGTCTTAAAGCACGTCCCTCCATCTGCTGAAATGTTACCTGGAAAGTGAATTTATCTTAAATCAAGTGGGTTGAGACAATTTGACTTAAAATATGACGAATAAACTTGATAAGAAGTTGAGTTTTTGCAGTGTAATCTCCTAGTAACAGCAAGGCCCTACTAATCCAGTGGCTGGGCTCCTTTTTCAGTGCTCATGAGCCCGCAGACCGTCTGGTTTTCTTTGCTTATCAATACTGTCTACTGGCATGTACAAATGAGACGGGGCCTTCTGTGTGTAACTCCAAAACACGCTCAACTTCGCAGCTTTTTCACTCCAGGCTAATCCACAAGAACCTAAACACGTTGTCCGAGTGACCTCAGCTTAGTTTAAATCAGCCTGGGCCAGTTGAATAAGCATGTACACAGAGGGACACATCAGATCAATGTAGTGACCATCATTGATCTAAATAAACACATGATTCGATTCTAAGGACAAAAATCTAAGAATGCTGAACCCAAAAACTTTGATCGCTTTAGGGATAGTACCTATTCTATTTTATTATTATTTTATCTTTATACTGATTACTCTATTACTTTATTTTATATCTTACTAGTGCTGTCCTTTTCCTCTTTTATTACTGTTCTGAGCTACTGTGACAACAAAATTTCCCTTGTGGATGAATAAAATCTGTCCAAGTCTAAAACACACCATCCAAAAATCCAATACTTGCCTACTGTTCAATTTCGGTCGTGATATTGCCTCTTGAATGGTACAAATTACAATCAGCACTGCCCTACTCTAACCAATTTTTCGCACTGAAGGAACCACAAATTAAGCTTTTACAGGAGGTCGTCACTCAGCTTCTGCCCGGATACATGCATCTGTGCCCGCCTGATCAGAGCAGCACCGACATGTGCTTTCTCGACACTTACCTGAAGGCCACTTAACCTATTCACCTAGACTCTAGTAGTCTTTTCATTCATCATCATCATCATTTCATTTCATTTCATGTTTCATATACTTCTTCTTTTCATGTTTCATCTTTTCATTTCATCATTTCATGTTTCAGAGATTCTTCTTCTATTTTGCTTTTAAGGCTTATTTTGATTGTTGAGGATTCGATATTTAGTCACACAACCATCACAATGAAAAACATTGCCACATTTCATGAAATACAGTCCCAATTATAATCAGCACATCAGCGTTATTTCATGAAACACACATTTAGTTCAATTTAGCAGTCAGTTGTCTCTTACCATCTCCACACTCACAACTAAATTCAAAACTATGCAGAATTAGTTTTTTTTAAAAACAACAGGCTCTACTTACCTTTTTAGTTGCCTGGGCTGTGAGTGTAGAGAGGTTTGTGGACCGACCCTGGATCGGGGCCCACAGGGGACGCGACGTCTGTCCAGTCGTCTCAGCTCCTTCCCAAATCTCGTCAGGGTCACCAAATTTGTTGAGATGAGTGTTGGTTTATTTAGGATAGAAGACAAACAATTTCTCTTTTTTAGTTGGTTTAATATAAACATCTGAGTCTCAAAGGCCTGTACAAGGTTCTTTACTGTATGGCCCGACCCACGCAGTAAAGACAATGACAGAAATGTGATTACAATTTTTATAGTAAAGATGGAAAGGGAGGTTGCTTAAGGCATCCACCCTTCCTGAAACAGCCCATCCGATTCATCTTTGGAGTCTTCTCCCAACCAATCATCAAACGATGCACCTGTGGAAGGAAGTTGTCCCCCCACCCTATGTGTTTCTTTTTGTTTTCTTCTCTTCTTTGTCTGCATTTATACTCATCGTTTAACACCACACAGTGGGGTCAACTTTATTGAGATCAATGCATATTTTAGTCTTGCAGCAAAATATATGAATATTTAGTGCGTGTGCGTGACCATCACCGCCCCCCCTTGGGAGCTAATCAGTCATTCTTTATTGAATTTTCCTATCATGAGCCAGAGGGGGCAGTGCTGCACCTCAGTGAACTCGGGGATTGTGTCCTTAAAGAGTGACCAGTCAATAGGTCCCCCCATTGTTTTTAAAGAACATCAACCTCCTGCTGCAGAGAAGTAAACTGTGAAATATTCTCCTCCATGACTTTACTGATATATTTTTTTCACATGTAATTAAGCTTTAATGTTGGACATTTAACATGTGTTCCATCTTCTCCAGACTGTTGTCAGCTGTTGTTAGTTGTTCTGACTACATACTAATTGGAGTGGAGTGGTGTTGTTCAGGTTTCAGAGGGTTTTATTATTGGCTCAGTCTACATCGGTTCAAACTGAGTTCAGGAAACACGTTGCTGCACCGTCTCAGAAAGTAAATTCTCTAAAGCTGTCTCAGTGTCTCTGTTGGTCTAAATGTCCAGTTTTTATGATCTTCTTCTCCTCATAGTTGGAGCTGGATGGAGACAGAACATGAACTATTGACACCAACAGAAATCATCAGATGGAGACTCTTGAATGACACGACTGACTCACTTGGTGCAGAAACTTAACTGTTGATGTTTGTCCACAGAGTGGAGCAGCAGAACTCAGAGGTTCCCACAGCTCCGTCTGTCCAGCAGCATCACCTGGACTCCATATTCATGGTGTGTTCATGGACAACAACTACTTCTCCATCTGTTGTGTTCACACTGGTCTCCATGCTGCTCTTTGTAGACCAGTGGACTGTCAGTGTGTCCAGCATGGATCTGATGTTTGGCTCCATGGTTTCACTCTGATGGACTCATTCATACATTTCTCTGTTCCAGCTGCTGGAGGACAACATGGTGACTTTTGTGAAGAAGGAGCTGAAGAAGATGCAGAAGGTTGTGAGTCCAGATTACCCAGAATGCTCAGGGAGTCAGAGGGAGGATGAGGAGGAGTTGGAGGGTGAGGATGAAGAGCAGAGGAGCAGCAGAGAGATGTTCCAGCAGATCACAGTGTTGTTCCTGAGGAGGATGAAGCAGGAGAAGCTGGCTGACTGTCTGCAGAGCAGTAAGAGGATTTGTGTAGAGACTGAAGCTGCTGATCAACAGAACATTTACTAACATCTCAGAATATATTCACACACTCATTCTGTAGGAGAATAAACTGTTTACTGTTCATTAATATAGTGGTCTTAACTGTTGTGTCTCATTCAGAACTTGCTGCTGCAGTTTGTGGACGTAAACTTAAAGGTGGCCTGAAGAAGAAGTTCCAGAGTGTGTTTGAGGGCATCGCTAAAGCAGGACAGCCGACCCTCCTGAATGACATCTACACAGAGCTGTACATCACAGAGGGAGGGACTGCAGAGGTCAATGAAGAACATGAGATCAGACAGATTGAAGCAGCTTCCAGGAAAACAGACAGAGCAGAAATAAGCATCAGACCAGAAGACATCTTTAAAGGCTCACCTGGAAGAGATGGACCAATCAGAAGAGTGATGACAAAGGGAGTGGCTGGCATCGGGAAGACAGTGTTAACACAGAAGTTCACTCTGGGCTGGGCTGAAGGCAAAACCAACCAGGACATCCACTTCATGTTCCCACTGACCTTCAGAGAGCTAAATGTGCTGAAAGAGAGAAAGTTCAGCTTGGTGGAATTTGTTCATCACTTCTTCAGTGAAACCAAAGAAGCAGGAATCTGCAGCTTTGAACTCTTCCAGGTTGTGTTCATCTTTGATGGTCTGGATGAGTGTCGCCTTCCTCTGGACTTCCACAACAATGAGGTCCTGACTGATGTGACAGAGTCCACCTCAGTGGATGTGCTGCTGACAAACCTGATCAGGGGGAAGCTGCTTCCCTCTGCTGGCCTCTGGATAACCACACGACCTGCAGCAGCCAATCAGATCCCTCCTGACTGTGTGGACATGGTGACAGAGGTCAGAGGGTTCAGCGACCCACAGAAGGAGGAGTACTTCAGGAAGAGATCCAGACATAAGAAGCAGGCCAGCAGCATCATCTCCCATGTGAAGGCATCACGAAGCCTCCACATCATGTGCCACATCCCAGTGTTCTGCTGGATCACTGCTACAGTTGTGGAGGAGCTGCTGGGAAGCAGAGAGGGAGGAGAGCTGCCCAGCACCCTGACTGAGATGTACATCCACTACCTGGTGGTTCAGGCCAAAGTCAAGAAGGTCAAGTATGAAGGAGGAGCTGAGACAGATCCACACTGGAGTCCAGACAGCAGGAGGATGATTAAGTCTCTGGGAAAACTGGCTTTTAATCAGCTGCAGAAAGGAAATCTGATCTTCTATGAGTCCGACCTGACAGAGTGTGGCATCAACATGAGAGCAGCCTCAGTGTACTCAGGAGTGTTCACACAGATCTTTAAAGAAGAGAGAGGACTGTACCAGGACAACGTGTTCTGCTTCGTCCATCTGAGCGTTCAGGAGTTTCTGGCTGCTCTTTATGTCCATCGGACCTTCATCAAGTCTGGAATCAACCTTCTGGAAAAACAACAACAAACAACATCCTGGTGGTCTAAACTGTCCAGAGAGAAACCTGACGCAACAGTTTTCTACCAGAGAGCTGTGGACGAGGCCTTACAGAGTTCAAACGGACATCTGGACTTGTTCCTGCGCTTCCTCCTGGGTCTGTCTCTGCCGACCAATCACAATCTCTTACGAGGCCTGATGACACAGACAGGAAGTAGCTCACAGACCAATCAGGAAACAGTGGAGTACATCAAGAAGAAGATCAGTGAGAATGTGTCTACAGAGAGAAGCATCAATCTGTTCCACTGTCTGAATGAACTGAAGGATGTTTCTCTGGTGGAGGAGATCCAACAGTCCCTGAAATCAGGACGTCTGTCCACAGATCAACTGTCTCCTGCTCAGTGGTCAGCTCTGGTCTTCATCTTACTGTCATCAGGAGAAGATCTGGACGTGTTTGACCTGAAGAAATACTGTGCTTCAGAGGAGGCTCTTCTGGGGCTGCTGCCAGTGGTCAAAGCCTCCAACAAAGTTGTGTAAGTACACAGTTGGAGACTGAATGTGCTTTTACATTATTGTGCTGTTTTATCAGGATCATGTGGTTCTTGTCTCTTCAGACTGAGTGGCTGTAATCTGTCAGAGAGAAGCTGTGAAGCTCTGTCCTCAGTCCTCAGCTCCCAGTCCTCCAGTGTGACAGAGCTGGACCTGACTAACAACAACCTGCAGGATTCAGGAGTGAAGAGTCTTTCTGCTGGACTGGAGAGTCCACACTGTAAACTGGAAACTCTCAGGTCAGGATTCACACTTGGAAACTCATCTGATTCATATCAGTGGATAAACAGCTAACCTGTGTACAATCATTTCTGCTCATGTCATTCATCAAATGATCTTTTACTGAACTTCAGCAGGACTTTGTGGACTCCAACAATCAACCTCTGAGAGGACTGTCCATTGTCTGTTTTGTTGTTGGATTATTACATCCCACTAATCATTGTTCAGATCCTTCATTTGCTTCAGACACATGGAATGTGCAGCAAAATGTAGCTGAAAGACAAAGAAGAGAAGAAAGAGTGAGAAACATCCAGCCAAGTGTTGTCAGTCAGGGTTGTGTTGTTTTGTGTGTGCAGGCTGTCAGGCTGTCTGATCACAGAGGAAGGCTGTGCTTCTCTGGTCTCAGCTCTGAGCTCCAAGGCCTCAAATGTGAGAGAGCTGGACCTGAGCTACAACCATCCAGGACACTCAGGAGAGAAGCTGCTGAGGGCTGCACTGGAGGATCCACACTGCAGACTGGACACTCTCAGGTACAGACACACGGACATCCAGGTGTATGTGTGTCCATGTTGGACTGCTCCTTTATCAGTGTGTAACAGTGTGAGAGCCATGTAACGTCCATGTGTGCTGCTGAAAGAGTGGCTGCTGCTCTGACCGTCCTCCTCCTTTCAGGGTGACGCCTGCTGGAGTCCCATGGTTGACACCAGGTCTGAGGAAGTGTAAGTGTGTTTTAATGGACTGATGGAAACAAAGCAGCACATTCAACCATCTTCAAACTGTCACATCTCTGAGCTCATCATCAAAGCTTTAACACTGATCACATGACCCATCAATAACTGCAGCTGTGTTGTTTGTTCTCTCCATCAGATTCCTGTCAACTCACAGTCGACACAAACACAGTAAACAGAAAACTCAAACTATCTGACAGCAACAGGAAGGTGACATGTGTGGAGGAGGTTCAGTTGTATCCTGATCATCCAGACAGGTTTGACTGCTGTTATCAGCTGCTGTGTAGAACTGGTGTGACTGGTCGCTGTTACTGGGAGGTGGAGTGGAGAGGAGGCGTTCATATATCAGTGAGTTACAGAGGAATCAGAAGGAGAGGAGGCATTAATGACTGTTGGTTTGGATATAATGATCAGTCCTGGAGTCTGATCTGCTCTGATGACCATGGTTACAATGTCAGACATAATAACCAACAAACACCCATCAGGTCCTCTTCAGTTTCTCACAGAGTCTCAGTTTATGTGGACTGTCCTGCTGGAACTCTGTCCTTCTACAGAGTCTCCTCTGACTCTCTGATCCACCTCCACACCTTCAACACCACATTCACTCAGCCTCTGTATCCTGGATTTAGGTTCTGGTCATTTGGTTCCTTAGTGTTTGTGTGTTGAGTTCAGTATCCAGAGTCTCCTCCTGGTAGAGAATCAGTTTCCCTGTTGAACAAATAGTCCAGTCTCTACATGTCTCTGTCACTCAGAAACATGTTTTAGATTCCAGATTTGAGCCAAACATTAAACTATGACATTATTTTACAACAAACTTTACTGTCAGCTTTTAGTCAGATACTATAAATACTGGAACATGATGAACACATCATCCTGACCTGTTAATGTATTTATCCTAAAAACATGACATACTGTGACATTTTAAACACATAATACTGATGTTTATTTAAAACAAACCTTAATATGACCTTTTTAATGACTTACTTTATTAGAGATCTTTAGTATCCATCAACAGTGGTCAGAGAAAAAGACTTTATGTCCATCTGAGAAAATGTCTTCTTCATCTAGACCAGAGGTGCCCAACCTTGTTTGACCCAAGATCTACTTTTCAAGTAGCCAGCCTCCCGAGATCTACCAGTCCAGTGTCAACATGGCAGACCCACACACATCGTTTCCAGCCTGCAGTAACTAACTTCACAACACTTTTTCTTGTTGTCACACAACAACCAGTCATCATCACAAACCCTCCCTCTCTCAAACACACACCAATCTGCAGTATGAGCAACAGCCATAACTGACCTTAATAGGAACCAAACAGAAAAATAAACCAGATACAAAACAGGTAGATCTCTGAGTTTGAAAAAAGGAAATCACTTCCTACCTTAGTGGGAGACCTGGCACTGGGAGGATGAGGCTAGCTTCTCGTAGTCAGGAGTGTAGGAGCTGGTTGCAAGGTGGTCATCAGTCATTGTTGATCTGTACTTGGACTTGATAATTGTCATGTGTGAGAAAGCAGACTGGGGTTCAAGGCACATCCAAACTAGGATACTCATCCTCCACCAGTACTTTCCAGAACTCTACATGCTCTCCAGGTTGAGTGGATTTTGATCTGGCTTTGATCTCATTGTCAGAATCTCATCGTCAAGAACGGAGCTTTCCAAGTCGAGAAGTGATTTGACTTTGGTGGTAATGTCATCAACATCAATACTTGCACCAGATGGACAACACATATAGCTTGCTACTGGCCGGATGGATGCACAGTCAGTAAAACGCCTCTCAAACTCTGATGAGTGCTGTCAGGCTGTGTCACACCTTTACCTTGACGTTGTAGTTCTGCTTGCATGTGAGGGAAGTTGCACAGGTTACCAAGCAGCCTGCTTGACATCAGCTTGGAAACGTGTTCATTCACTTAATTGTAGTGGTACAGTGGGAGACTTGCACTTCTTTAACTGCGACGATCCCTGTTTTATTTTTAAAGTGATCAAAAGGCTCTCCGCTGCCTCGGGAAAGGCTTCCTTCACAATATGGCCGACTTTGAATGGCTTCTTGTGTTTAGCAAGACGTTTCTGCAGGGAAATCCCTCTTGTAGCTCCCGTGTACCATTTCAAAATGCCGTTCCAGATTCCCTTTCTTGCCAACATCACCGTTGCATTGCAGATCAAACAAACAGGCTTTGTATGAAAATGAAAAATAATAATCTTCTTCCATTCAGGGTGAAAATGGTAGGTCTTCGCTCGTTTCCCCTCAGACATGTTGACGTTTAGGAGTACCTAACCACGTTGATCCCTAGCTGCTAGCTACTGATGACAGCTGTTAACTTCCTGTTGTGCATGTCACACGCTACCATAGGTTAAACGTGACCACCTACTGCAACAAAGACAATACATATCCTCACAACAAAGACTCACAACAAAACCACACATATCCAAAAACATAGCACAAAACTAAACATACCCAATGAGGGTATAAAAACATAAAAACACTTTATTGTTTTCATTTCTTCCTACACCCCTAGCAGGGTTCAGTCCGTGCCCAACCAGTAGACCCCAATCGACTGATTGGGCACTCCTGATTCAGACTGACATATTCTTTATGCTGCAACCAGGTTTCAGTCAGACACATTAAGTCAATGTGATGATCTGTTATCAGATTATTAACTAACAGATCTAATATTTAATACTCAACATTTAATTGTCCTGTTTTTTGGTTCTGATAATTTGCATTTATTTGGATAAGGTTGTTTTGAACAGACCTTCTATTGTTAATGTTAGACCTCTATAATCTGGGTGGTTGGGGACAGACACAGTTTCTATAGGAAAATGAGAGGGTGAGAGCCGTAAGGAAGCAGCAGAGAAGTTGGAAGACTGCAACTCTGTGTCTACTGTGGACACCTTCAAGTTTCTGGGATCCACAATCTCTCGGACCTGAAGTGGACTCCCCACATAGACTGTGTCTGTAAAAAGGCCCAGCAGAGGTTGGACTTCCTGCAACAGCTCAGGAAGTTTAACCTTCCACAGGAGCTGCTGATCACCTTCAGTCAATCAGGTCTGCAGAGAGGCTCACTGGGGCTGACCTGCCCTCCATCCAGGACCTGTACCTGTCCAGGGTCAGGAAGCGGGCAGGTCACATCTCTGCAGACCCCTCACACCCAGCACACAAACTCTTTAAACTCCTCCCGTCTGGTAGGCGTTACAGAGCACTGTACGCCAAAACCACCAGACTCAGAGACAGTTTCTTCCTCCAGGCCGTTACTCTGATGAACTCTGACTAGTCCCAGAGACTCAGGAACCACTGGGCAATAACCCACACTGATGCATATCTGACTACTGTACCACTCTGCCTCAGTAACCCTGCCACTTTGAACACAACCTGTAAAATCTGTAAATACTGCCATTGATGGATGTTTATCTTGCATTTGTATTGCTTTTATTTTTATTATTCCCTTATTTTTAGTACTCCGTTATTTTGTTTTGTTGTTTTTTGTCTGTACCATACATCCAGAGCATAGATACGCCGGACTCAAATTCCTTGTTTTTTGTGCCCAAACTTGGCCAATAAAGCTGATTCTGATTCTTAACTCTGCTTTCTGGTCTCACCTCTGGACTGTTAGGTGTTTGACTTTCTGATAAATCCTTCCATATTCCGAGATAAGAGAGCCGAACCATACACCCAGCTTGCCTGGCTTCTCAGCTGCTCGGGAACTGCCGGAGGACGGCTAACAGGAGCTATGCTAGGTCGCACCATACCAGGTACGGAGGGCTGGCTAGCTGCTACATCTACTGGCTTGCTACACATGATACGGAGCTGTGGCTCTAACTTGCTGAGTCTCCCCTCCAAAGCTACAAACAAGCTGCATTTATTACATGTACCATTATCATTAATTGAGGAGGGTGAGTAACTAAACATACGACACGCCGGCCAGGAGAGAGAGGAAGAGGGAGAGACAAGCCCCATGTGTAGCTAGTTAACTGCTAGGCTAGCGGATTCAAAGACACCAAGTTAAATAAAGATCGACAAGACAGGTTTTCACACAAGCGCCTTCGAAGTAGCCTGCGTAGTGATTTCCTTTATCGTAGATGAATTAAAGTGCTCAAAGAAAGATTTTTAGTAACTCAGAAAAATAGCTGTGAACAGCTGCAAGACTAGACACTATCAGCTACAGACAGGAAACAGGAAGTGGTACGTCACCCTGTTTCTTCTTCTTCTTCTTTGTGCATTCCTGGCAGGCCGGATGCCTCCTGGTGTATTGCTGCCTCTCACTGTCAATTACTGATACTCCATCATGGGCAGATCCTCTGATGTAGGTTGGTAGAACAGACAAAATCCATTACTGCAGCAGTCACTTCACTCCTATGTGCTTGCGGGCCTAGAAGTGTTCTCAATGAGATGGTCTCGAATCCCAATTTACTTACGGCCTTAAATAATTGACTTTGTTCTTGCTTGTAGAGAAGACATTCCATAAACACATGCCAAACAGTCTCTAGTTTCCTGCCACAAGCAAATTGTCCATTTGCTCTTGAGGTGTCTGATATTCTGTAGGGGTTTCAGACTCATGGCTTTGGTATGCAGAACTCAAAGCTCAATACTGAATAAGGAGAAGACATAGGATAGGTGTTTATATACTCTCTCTGACATGTACTATATGTTCTGTCTTCGTTAAATGAAAACAACTTCCCTATACAAGCGCGTAGAAAAGGGCTACCCTTTGTGCTGATTCTATTTGGCTGTGAATCTCACCCAGGCAGACCATGGAGCCTGAAGATGCTGTACTTGTTGTAATAAACCTTTTTATATCCAAACAAGAAGATATCAGTGGAGAATTTCTGCACAATAATCAACAATTTGACGTCATGAACAGGATCTGTTGTGGCCTGCGCTCCTGCAGACGACTTTCTGACTTGTTGACTCCCGCTCTACACCGGCAAATGGGTGAGCATTCCTCACATTGTTGGGCGCTGGTCTGTTCGTTGGGACTTTCTGCTTGCTGCTGGTCACACCGTCCAAAAATTTGTGTGTGTGTGCCGTGATTGTGTTGCTGGTTGTCGTGGTTCTCCGTTCTAAATTTAGTATTGTTGCGCTGTTAAGGAACAACAGGGGGAGTAAGGATTAAGAGTAAAGTTGAAAAAAGAGAAAAGAGAAATAAAGAAATAAAGAGGAATACAAGGAAATGCAAGAGAATAGAGAAATAAAGAGACATAAGAAGTAAAGGAAATAAAGTGACATAGAAAATAAGTTAAAAGGGAAAAAGCCACAGATTTGGATAAAGCCCTATGGGAGGCGTTTTATAGCCGCCATAAATCCTGAAATTATCAATAGAAGAAATCCAGGTCGGTTCTAGTAATTGGAGATGTAGATTGTGAAAGTGTAGAAAGTTCCCACTCAAGCATATATAGATTAACTATGCCTGAAGCAGCTTGTCATTGGAACATCTACATCTCATCAGGTAGCAGAAATTCAGATGAAAGAGTAAAGAATAAAAGAGACAAAGGAAAAGAGATAGGAGCAGCTAAAAGCAGGCTATAGGATGTATGAATGACTGAGTCCACTTTGAAGATTTAGGCCTAAATGTTGTTTGTGGTTTTTGGTATGCTGTTGAATATGCAGTGTGTTTTAATTTTGTGAAGTTTGTTCTGTTGTATTTCTGAGTTGGATGATCGGTTTGCCTGTGTCTGTGTGGAATGTGTTGTTTCAGCTGAACAAAGTGGTACCAGTTGTGTGTCTATGTATATGTATATGTCTGTTGTAGATGAGGAAAAGAGATTGGAAGGAAAGCTGTTTGTTTTTATTGGTCATGTATATGAGCCTCTTTTGAGGACATTCTGATTAAATTTTCTGAGCCTTCAAGGGGACATTTGGTAAAAATGTGATGAGCCTCTTTCGAGGGGACGTTTTTAAATCTACACATGAGCCCCAAAGAAGGACTTTATGATTTTGAAGAAAAGTGGAGAGATCACTGAGGTTATTTTGTGTGCATGCAGAGATCTGAGCTAGAGGTTTGCTCTCTGATAGTTCAGAGATACTGGAAGTTCTTTCTGATTTTAAGGGGTGGAGCAACGGGGGATATTTTACACAGAACACCAATAAGATTGCTCTTCTTGACAAGGGGAGTGGTCAAGGTGTTCCCTCCCTTCTCCTTGTGAGAGAATAGAGAGAGAGAGCAAGAAAGAAAGACAAAAAATGTAAGCATTATGATTTGGTTTGATAGTTACACGGATATTTGAATGAATTTAAAGTAAAGAAAATATTAGAAAATACAGTTTGAAGATTGAAGATGTTATCAGAGTGGAAGAACTTCAACTTTCTAATTTAATAGTGTATTATATGATATGTGACTTGGTGTTTATTAATGAATGTAGTTTAAAGAAGGAAAATATCTGTTGTAGATGAGAATGACCTTAATAATGTTGGCAGATATTTTAACCTAGAGGGACCAAAAGACACTGAACTCTCATTTGTTTTCTTTTTTTAAAATCTGCTAGTGGGGTACAAATGTGCTTGAGACCTTCCAGAGAACCAGACGAGGCGACGGCTGGCTAATGCATCACACCAACTGAGGTCTGCTGGCTACAGTGTGCAGCTCCTGAATCTTGTCTGACTAAGGCCAGTGTGATTTTATCCACAAACTCTTTTAACAAATACCTGCATTTAAATATATGTTTGATGAGCTTATATTTATTTTATTATTTATATATACTTTAAGGCTTTATAAACCCTCTCCACACTGTTATTAACCTTTCCCACACTTCTATAAACCCTTCCTATGCTCTTAAACACTTCTTAGACTCTTAAATCTAGGGTGAAGTGTGTGTGGCCTGCCGTCTGTCGCTGTCAGTGCTGTGTGTGTTTGTGCTGTTTGTCTCGTTTGTTGCTCAGAATGTCAACTCTCTTCTTGTGTACGATCACCAAACACTGCTGGATCTTTGACTTCCTGCCAAAGTTCTAGTAAAGTTGGATCATGGTGGAACTTTGCCTCTGTTCCTGGTGAGGACTCCAGCTCACCTGTGTCCCGCCCCGGTTCCACCTCCACAGAGTAAGCACACCTCCTCCGGGGTAAAGACTGAGACTAAAGACTTGTCTGGCTGGTTTTTCTTCAGCTTCCTCACTAAGGTTGGAGCCATGCCCAGCCTGGTTATTCTTCGGTGCTCACTGCACCCTGTCGACGCCTGGCTGATGCCTGTAGTCGGCCTGGATGAGGTGTTCCAGCCCTGCTCTCCTCTGGGGTGAATCACAGCAGCTGAGGTCGGTGAGTCCAGCGCTTCACTCAACTCTTACCTCACGGTTGCTGCTATTTGAACTTTAGATGTCGGGCTGAGGAGGAGGAATAGCCACTGTCTTCAACCCTCCTGTTGCGCTGCGGGTCAAATTGACAGGTTTTAAAGCTAAAAAGTATTTTTTTCAGTATGAAACTTTTTCTGCTTGGCTTAATAAGTCTAATCAACACTGAAAATGAAAATGTTTCATTTCACATATTTGCAGAGATGCAGAAACAGGCAGGGCTTTATTTAAAAACCTTAGCTTTCAGTAGAAATCCTCATGACTCATTTGTCTTGACTTCAAGTCTGTCTGAACCCACACAAGAACTCGGACACACTTGATCTTGTTTTATCATGTGGTCTTCCTGTTCTTTACTTGGACATTTGTGATGCAGTGTTTTCTGATCACATGCCTGTGCTATTTGATGTTGATCTTGCCTGTCAAACCAGTTAAACCAGGTACTGCTGCTGCTTGGCGCTGTCCCATCATTAACCCTTCCACTGCTGCTGCATTCCTGAGTCTGTGTTCAACACAGAGGAGCTCAGCTCATGGTTTCACTCTACCAAGAAAACTATTTGGACTCTGTGGCTCCTTTAAAAACCAGGCAGACTCAAACTAAATCCAGTCCAAGACAAGTCCAAGTCCAGATGAGATCAAGAGTAAACCCTAAGACAGAAAATAATATTTTGGAGACCACTTATAATTTTTGTGATGCTAAAGAGAGCATCACAAAATGTGTTGAAAACTTAACAATAACCTTGTGTGTGCAGATAAACAACAAAACAGTTTACTTTATTGTGCTTTTCTTCTGGACATCATTTTTTAAAGGCACATCTGCTATGTAAGGACTTTATCTGGATCCACACCAAACTACACATTCATAGATCCTAACATAACATCCTCAATGTGTCAGGTTTTATTTATAAATTAAGATCCATGCAGTCACTGTTCAATTATCAATATGTAAATGTAGGTCAACGTATGGTTAGTATATAAACTTTGTGTGTGTGACCTGTAAAACAGGGACCAGGTGTGTGTGTGTGCATGTGTAACTGTAGGATAGTGAGCTGAGAGAAAGCGAAGCAGACATGATGTACTACTCATTCATAAACCAACTGATACATACTTATACATAAGTGATACCGATGCAGACAGACAACAATTTAAGACTACACTAATCAACAACACCCCCAACTTCACAAGAATATACTCTTCAACACTCTGAGACCCCAACCAGCTCTACTTTAAGTACCCGTGGTACCAGCTGAGGGACCCAACCTCTGAAATCACCTCTGAAATATCTCTCAAACTATTAAGACCTTCTGATGTGTCGAGTTGCTGTTGTAGTTACTGTCCTAGGCTCTGTCTGAAAACAACAGCATGTTTTTATTCACTTTTTACCGGGTTCTGGACCGGTTTCTGAACTGAATCTTTGACCAGATAAAGGTCTTTAATCTTCTGACATGTATTTCAAGTTGCTTTTAAGAACTTTTCTCAGAGTTGGGTATGACATTTTGTTACGCCCTCTTGCTCTGGGGCCAGGTAGTGCAGTCCTCTCCTTCCCCCTCCCTCTTCTCTCTTTCTAGGTGGGCGGGAGCGCTGTGTGGTGGCTTGGCTGGCGGCAGGTGGAACGAGTGGGCAATCAGATGATGAGGCGCACCTGGGTCTGATTCTGCCCGTGACTGGATATAACATCACTCTGAGCTTCAGTCTTCGTTGGACCATTGAGCTGAACAGTCAGTTTCTACTTAACAAGTCTGGCTCCTTTACTTTTATGATCTCGGCTAATTACCTTTTCTTTTGTCTCCAGTTTGCATCTCCGTCTGCTGTGGTGTGTGCCAATCCCTCCTTCCCTCTGAAGAAACTGACCGGTTCCTCTCTGGATTCCATTCCCCTCCCAATCCTCTGGCTAATGTTTTATTGGACCCCTCTTCTGGAATGATCTCCCCAGTTCACTGCCTCACCATTCTCCTGCTCGTCTCTTGTTCATCAGCGTTCACCTGCCAAACAGCCATCTACCATTTACGCCGCCACGCACAATGCTCTGCCTGCCTAGACCTCCCAGCTCCCGCTCTCTCCTGCCCCGCAGTTATGTATATAATAGTTATCTTAGTCCTTGTTGGTTTGTGAGTATTGGATGCACCTCAGTTAGTTTCATGTTTGTGAGTTGCGTATTAGTTATTGTTGCTGTCAGAATCAGTGTAGCTCAAGTTAGCTTATCCCTTTGTTTGCTCTGCCCTCTGCTGGTTAGTTCAGTTCATGTTGCTCTCGTTAGGAGCTATTATTTGTTTAGTTTCTGTTTTTGCTACAATCATTCCTAGCTTGATATTACCTTGTGTGGGTTTGACTTCTGTACATAGTTTACTTGTTGATTAAAACCTTTACTTTGAAACATTCTGTGTCTTGTTGTCCTGCACCTGAGTCTCTGGGCCATTCGTAACACATTTCTTGTTATTTCCCTACATTCTTTGTCTTTCAGTGATTTATACTGGTCTTTTGCTAATTCACCACTGTTGTGTGACTTAAACAGTCTCGTCTCACCTTCTATTTTTGCCTGACATTTTTTCTTTTCTTCGTCTCTGACTTCAAGAGACTTCAACAACCACCAACACAACTGTTCATTAACTGCTGACATATTCTTTGACATTATCAAGGAGCCACGATGACGTCAGAGGTGCTCAAAAACACCCTGGATGATCTGAGCAATGCTGAGCTGTCTGATTTCCAGTGGTTCCTGCAGCAGCCCAACGATGTTCCAGGCCTCTCAGCCATCAAAAAGAGCCAACTACAGACAACAAACAGGTGTGACACTGTGGATGTGATGGTCCAGACCTATGGACTTCAGGGAGCTGTGTGGGCGACCAGGATGGTTTTAGAGAAGATCCACAGGAAGGATCTGCTGCAGAGTTTGCCTCCCAGCAGCTCAGGATCAGAAGGTCAGTTGCAAGAGAAGAACAACTTAATTACATTGCAGTCAGAAAAATGCATGATGGCACTGCTACAGTTTGATAGAGTGGAGGTTCTGTCAGTTTTCCTGTGTCCACATGTAAGGTCAGTGGTTATGTAAATTCTGCTTATCACTTCTTTTCGCAAATCCCAATGAGTGTTTTCCCCTGATGTTTAAACCTTGATATGATACCAAAATTAGTCATGTGTGAGCAGACTTTCTTTGGAAGCACTCTATTCTTCACAATGATCTGAGTAACATTGTAAGAGTAACATTAGGTTTTACTGTGAAGGAGCAGTTTGGTGTCGAAAAACCAGAGTTAATCACCACCATTTAGTCATCAATAAATTTAAACATTAAGTCCTTTCTAAGTTAGTTGTAGCTGAAATAAAAAGACATAAATAAAAGCAGTCAGCAGTGGAGAATATAATGTGATCTTTGTCTGTCTGTCAGTGCATGTCCGTGATGGGGAGACTTCAGAGAACAGAGAACCTTCCTCCTCTCAGACTCGGCCTCCTCTTCCTCTGACTGAAGGTAAAACTGCTGGATTCTTTGGTATGTAAAGAAAGATGGCAGCAGTTCATCATAGCCTCAATCACATGATGAAAGCTGGTGTCTGTCTGGTGATCCTCACATCCAGTTTTCTAAACTGTTGCTCATTTTAAGCTAGAGTTAGAAAATTTAGCATTCTCCGATCGTTCCTGTGGCTCCTTCAGTCAGTGTACTTTGTTAAAGGCCCCGGTGAGCCCAGAACAGACCTACTGGTCCAGCTCTCCGTTTTTAGGTTGTATTGCCTAAAGGGTCTTGTCCTAACAGAGACTCTAAAAACAGCTTAAATTGGAGTCAAGGAAACTCGCCTAGCTTCTGACTGCCTCCATCCAAATGTCGATCCTGTTTTGTCTGATAGTTAACCCATCTGAGTTGCCCTTTAGCTGAGTTGCCCTTTCAGTCAGTTTGTTAATGGCAGCTTTCGTCTAAATGATCAGGACTCTTGGTAAGTTGCTTGGTTAAGTTTAGAGGTCAGGAGGAGCTCTTTGCCAAAACGGACTGAGTGTAGTCCGTTAGTAATGTCCTGTTTTTAAAAACCTCTGTACTGTGCAGTTCAATATGACTGGTTAGAAAGAATCATTTAAATTAACAGATCATCAAGATGATCAACTCAAAGTTAAGCATTTAAATAACATGAGAACCTTGTGTTTACTGTTTCTAACTATAACCCAGGTTTCTGTAGACCTCACACTGTTCCACTGTTCTCTTCATGTTTGGCATAGATGTGACCGTTCTGGTACCAGAACCACATCCCATCACATATTACCAACAGATGCTCCAGTCAACCTTCCAGGACAAGTTTCTGTGTGCACCAGAGGGGTGGGCATCAGATGAACAGCGTCTGGTTGATATCTACACAGACCTGTACATCACAGCTGGCTGGGACGTGCACGTTAACACACAGCATGAGGTCCGACAGATTGAGAAGGTGTGGAAGCCAGCAGACACAGAGACACAGATTAAACCCAGAGACATTTTCAAGCATCCTTCAGGACAATACAGACCCATCAGAACAGTGCTGACCAATGGAATTGCAGGGATTGGAAAAACCTTCCTGGTTCAAAAGTTTGTGTTGGACTGGGCTGAAAAACGAACCAATCAAGATGTGCATCTTATTTTCCCATTCACTTTCCGTGACCTGAATTCACTGCAGGGACAAAAGTTTAGTTTGGCAGAACTCATTCATTCCTGTATCCCAGAAACTGTAGGCATCACAGAGGAGGCTCTGAATTACATCTTTACAGCTCTGCAGTCTTCCGGAAACGGCAACTACGACAAGAGTAGATTCAAACTGCTGTTTGT